>PJEN01010612.1:0-69304 GCA_004024605.1 Pteronura brasiliensis
TCAAAGCCATCTATGAAAAACCCACCGCAAGTATCATTCTCAATGGAGAAAAACTGAAATCTTTTCCGCTAAGGTCAGGAACACGGCAGGGATGTCCATTATCACCACTGCTATTCAACATAGTACTAGAAGTCCTAGCCTCAGCAATCAGACAACAAAAGGAAATTAAAGGCATCCAAATCGGCAAAGAAGAAGTCAACCTATGGTTCACTTTTGACAAGCTGTGTGCTCTTCAAACAAAGGCCAAAAAAAAAAAAAAAAAAAAAAGAACCAACAACAACAACAACAAAGCCAACTGTCTGTCTTCTGATTGTGAATATAGCTATTATTTGGGGCTGTCTCTGACTTTGCAGTGGGCTGGCTGCTATAGATTGACAAGCACACAACTGGCAGATGGACCTAAGATTCAAAAGAGCTCCCCTTCCTGTTGGGTCTGTTGTTCTGAGTATGTGAGCTAGCATCTCGGAGGTGCAGGTTCTGCTTCTATAGAATGAAGCACTTCTGGCTTCTTAAGTGGTTTTCAAGTTTGGGGAGATACAGAGAAGAGGCTGAGCTTTCCACTCTCCCAACTTGGTAGAATTGGTCTAGCAATTGATAGAATAGTTGAATAACAATAGGGAAATTGGTATTTCCCCTGATCCCATTCTCCAAATATCAAGGGTGAGAAGTCAGGAGAAAGGCAGAGCTCACCCTTCCCCTAATTACCCCCCTCAACACTCCTTCTCCCAGCCCCTCGTCCTTCTGCCTGTGGTTCCCCAACTTTGGGTCTTAATACAATTTCTCAGCTGACAAACTGGAAGTTCGCTTGTCTTCAAAGGAGTCCCAGAGTGAACCACAATGAAAAGGCTCTATTTTCAGGAACCACCTCCTGCCTTCAGAGTAATCCTGTGTGTGTACACTACTTTTGAGAGTAGTGAGGGAAGGAGGGAATGAAGAATGGTACAAAGCAAAGAGAAGGAAAGATTCTTGGATTAATGTTATTGTGTTGGACCTGGAGGGCTGCAGCTAAAACTCAGGTCTTAATTTTGAAGCAAAACCAGACAGACAGGATTATACCAACATCTGAGGGCCTAAAGCAAAGTTCCAGTACCTGTCGTTTCTCACCAAATAAATGCTTTTAAGGAACCAGCTGGCTCCCCTAAAGCTAATGGTCACCTTATTAGCAAAGAAATGTATTTTCATGTCAAGGAGGAGTTGTCCATTGTCATCTGGGCTTTTATTTTGTCTAGGCCCTGGACAATAATGTAATATATTTATATATATATGTATATATATGCATAATATATATACATATATATAATATATGTATAATATATATATATAATATATACATATATATGAAAATATATATAGTATACATACTATATACATAATATAAATACATATATTTATTTATATAATGTATATATAAAATATATATATATTATATATATTATATATATATTTTTTTTCTGACATAAAGAAAATATGCCACCTTTTACCACTTCTTATAGAGAAGAGACCCAAGAAAAATACCCAGGAAAAAAGCCTGCTTTAGCCTCAAAAATCTGTGTCCTTAATGCTAAATGCAAAAAGGTGATTTTACGACCAGAAATGTCCAGATTTCAATTCATTTCTTTTCCTTGCTGTTAATTAAGGAAGGCAATGAGGACAGTGACCTTAAAAGTGTAACACTCCTTGGAGCAGGGAAGAAATAATGACTGCCCTCAAGATAGCCACTGAATGGACAAAGTATGCATTGATTATGCGTGCAATTTCCCAAAAGTTTGTTATTTTATAAAATTGAATTCTTTCCTGCTGAAGTCCAATGCTGAGTAATTAAATACAGACTGTACTTAATTTTGTCACAGAACAAATAGCAGAGGTTATGGAAAGTGTTATGGCTCTGCAGTCATTAATATTCCACTGGTGTTGGAATAGATTAGCAAGCGAAGAACACAGCAGGTTAGGATTATACGAATCTATTCAAACCCCACATAATGAATGTGAGGAGTGATTTGAATGTCTAATATCAGTCACTCTGCAGAAAGAGACAAATTCTCATGCTCATTCCCAAGGCTTTTTGAAAGGGCTGTTTATTTCATAAATTTTCACTCACCTATTATAATCAGACCTACTGAAATAAATTGCTAGTGATTGTCAAGCTAAATGAACTCAGTTTTTTTTTTTCTCTAGAAAATTTCTAAACTTCCCAGCTGTCACAAGAATTCATATTCTATAGCTCTTTCAAAGACAAGGATTCTGAGCAGTCCACAGCCTGGGAAAGGGGTGGGGAGGGGAATCATCCATCGCTCTTGAAATCAATGACCAGATGTGGTTACTTGCACTTTTTAGTGGAGATGACTGAAGTACCCAGCCATTTATGTTGCTCTTTTACTGACTTATTTAGGTAAAGGTGATCAAAGGAGGAGTTACACACCAATTAAGGGATGAAAGAGAAATCTCCCGATCCCAAGATAAAAGGGCAGTGTCTATCTGGGAGCCTCGATGGTAGGGAGTGGGGAATCAAACAAGAAAAGGTGGGGAAAGAGATCAGCAGAAAATAGCAAGTTTAATCATGAGCACTGGCGGAGAGGAAGAAAGGAAGATGGAATGTTAGAGAATAGAAGGGCTATAGGAGAAGCTAAAACCATGTGAAGAACCCATAGCATCTCACTTGCCATGTCAGGAGACAGTCTTTCCAAGAATACTGGTAGTATTATACCAGGAACTCTATTCCCTTTGAAGCCTTCTGTCTGCCACCAAGGGTCCTAGCAATTCCGAGGGGATGTCTCCCATATGCTCAGGTCCATGCCCATCAGCATCCATGGAACATCACTGCTAAATCCTTACAGTGCTCACCTATCTGTTGAGTGCCCTGGCTACCATCCATTGAACTCTACCAATGGTGGAGTCTGCTACAATTGACCATGCTGTCACTGCTATGAGCTTTGGCTACTTGTACTAAGAAATCTCTGCCATCTTCCTCACATGTTCTAGAATTCCACTGGAAGTACCTGCAACTTCTATCTCTTCCCTCCCAATACCACTCCAGGGCATCATACCCTTATGGTGCCCACACTGGGTAGAGGTCTAGGGGAAAATCATTACCTTTCCCTTTCATATTCTGATATGACAATATTGGCTTACTCTAACTCACATATTTTTGGCAAACTGGCATTGCCAGTTTTTATTTTGAATGTTGTTCTTCTTATGATGAAAATAGGAGTCCTTCCTTGTGTTTGAGTTGGACTCTAGCTGATGTATTATTCACCACTCAGAACTAATATCACTCCATTCCTCCTCTCCAACTATACGGTTATGCCTGACTTCCTCCTTCCTTGAAATAAGTACTTAACTAGGAGACTCTCATGCAAACAGATTCCTAATGGACCTGCCTCACTAGCCCAACCCACCTGCCCAGCCTGACTCAGCCGTACAGACAATGTAGACCCAACCAGAGATCTGACTACAAATACTAGGAAAACATCCCCACATCCATTTGGCATGTTTACCTTTACAAAAAATATGTTCTCATTATTCTTTCTTAATCCTGTTCCATTGAAAAATGGCAGAGCTGCAATCATGGGGACATTCTCCTAGAGACCTAGCCTCTCAGAGTGTTTCTGGACACCTGAGCAAATAGAATGGAGAGCCAAAGCAAGAATTAATTGGCAACCTTGGGCTTTCAAAATGCATCTTACAGTCAATTGTTAGATCATCATTCTATTGATACTGAAGGATATTTCTCTTTTTTCTGCAGGGTAATAACACTAAATTCCTCATCCGATTTGGCCATGGAATGGCTAACAGCAAGAAGAGAAAAACTCTGATCTCCTGAGACACATGGTTATTACCTTATAACCACATGCATCCCACTCTATTATAATTTCTTTTTGACTCATCTTGGTTCCCCACCAGCTCAAGGCTCATGTTTCTCTTGTTCACAGGGGATCCTCAGTACCTCACCAAGACTGACACACAGGATAGTCACGGTAAATATTTTTGAATGAATGACTTTGATATCTTCTGAGTTTGAGTTCTAAGAATATTATCTATGTTTGTTTTGTCTCTACCCTCTTCCTTTTGTCCGAAACTTAGAAAAAGTGGTGTTAAATAAATAATTGATAATCGAATTTTGTTTTATTTCTCTGGATAGGACACAAGTTAGGAAGGAAAAAAAATGGCTTACTTTTCCATTGGATTGACAATATAAAGGTAGTCACATACCTTACACATAGAGCTACAGTTCCTCAATAAGATATACTTTCAGAATTTGGGAACAAGATGATTAGTTACCAGAGCTTCAATATTTAATATTAAGTCTGAAATATAAAATGGATAAGTTTTGCCATAATCAAAAAGATCGACCATTACTGTGTGTGTTAAGCTAGGACCAGGTTGTTGATCAACACTTCATTGACAAAATCAAAAGTGATATGCTATTCTAATCATGGGATGCTTTCAGGAAAATATGGCTGATTAGGATAAAGCTATAAAATTCATCTAAAAAAAAAATTTCATCAAGGAGGAAATGTCCTTTGCAAATTAGCAAAATGGCTAACCTACCTGGTAGATGCTCGGATGTGAGTCAGTTGCTGGGATCCAATTCCCCTGAGCAGCCTCTGCAAAGTCTTGAAACCTCTGGGGCTGCAGGTGCTGCTGCCTAAGGGCATCGGGGAACTGACATCCCACGACCCATGACTCACAGCTGGTGTGCAAATCCCCCAGCCTGCTTGTCCTTCGACTGGGTTAATTTCACACCTTGTATTCTACACCACTTTCCAGACTTTGTTTTCAGAGTCAAATACTAATTGCCCACTGGGGCAGCTGGTTTATGGGGACACACCCCCCTCCCTGTGTCACTACCCCGCTCTGCACAACCCCGATGGACTACTTGTACTGAAATCCACTCTCAGGGTTTCTAGGGAAATCTGAGCTAAAACACACATAGGTATTAAAGTAAATTGAAAGTATTGCTCCAGGTATTTGGGCCTCTTTATGTTTTCTCTCTTCTTTTAACATCCAGAGAAGAGATGGATGCAGTATCAATATCCCGGCAGGTGTCTGCACGAATTGGATGTTATTACTTGGCTGCCTTCCCCGCAGAGTAAACAGCTCAATATGACAGTGTGTAAAACTTCATAACCCTGTGGCTGTCTCGTACACCCAGCAAAGTGTTCTGTATGTATTCACAGCACAGTGTGCTGCACAGTTCAGGAAGCCCTCAGAAGAGCCGTGGTTTGTGATTTACACAGCAATGGTAGCTCTTGGAGTTCCCAAATAGGAAGGCATAGAAAGCAAAGAGAAATGTCCAGAAGTTAAAGGTAATGAAAGAAAGCATCCTTTAATTCTGTGAAAAGAACAATCCTGGGACCCTAAATCATAGTTTGTTTATAATTTATACAGAATGTATACATCTAGTCAAAATGGTATAGATCTGCATTGTCCAACAGAGCAGCACCCAAATACTAGCCACTGTGGAGTTTGAGTCCTTGTACCATAACTGGTTTGAAATAGATGAACTATTGCTAAGTACACATCTGGTTTTAAAGACTCAGTATGATGGGGATAACTGAATGGCTCAGTTGGCTAAGCATCTGCCTTCAGCTCGGGTCATGATCCCAGGGTCCTGGGATGGAGTCCTTGCTCAGCAGGGAGCCTGCTTCTCCGTCTGCCTGCTGCTCCCCTTGCTTGTGCTCCTGCTCATGCTGTCTTTCTGATACATAAAAAATTAAAACTTTTAAAAAATAAAAAATAAAGACTCAGTGTGATTAAAAAAAAGATAACTAGAAATTTTTTTACATTAATTACATGTTCAAAGTATAATATTTGGAAAATGTTGGGGTAGACAAAATAGATCATTATAATTAACTTCACCTATTTTACTTTTTAGTGCAGCTATTAAGTAGTTTATAATTATCTATGTGGCTCACATGCTGTTTCTATTACACCATAATAGTCCAAATGGTGCTGAGATAACAGATAAACTCTGAATTCTTGGTAGTGAATAATATAAGGATAGCCACTTTCTCATTAATGGTCCATACCCAAAAATGACACCACTTGGTGCACATACAAACCCGGGGAGGAAGGAGGAAGGGGCTCTACTCCTCACAGTCTCTTAGGAGACCAGGCTGTTGGAGGGACTGTCTTTTTAGCTCACAGATAAAAAGATAAGATTTTCTCTTTTGTCCAGAAGGGAGAGAGAGTTCTGGGGGATCTTGCCCCAACATGAAATGTTTTGGATCAGAAGTGGCATACGTCACTCCACTCACAGCCCACTGTCAGAACTTGTCACAAGATGCCAACTGTAGAGGAGATCAGAGAAATGTCACCCTCCCATGAGCCAGAAGATGAGTCAGAGTTGATATGAAGGAACTCCCGGACTGTCTCCCATAACACACACAGCTCAGTCATGCCAAGTTTCTGACATCGTTCACTTCAGTCTAGAGTATAGGAGCATATAGAGGGCAAGATAGGTGACACGCTCCGTCCCCTGCACCTTGACGAGAATGGCCTGTCGCACAGTCAGGGGAGGAAAAGAACTCAAGACTGAGAAAACAAACCTGCCTTGCTGCCTAATTTCTCCTAACAGTGGCCTGCACTTCAGTATATATCTCAGGTGAATGAAGTGAAACAAATGCCACCCAAGGAAGGCCAGAGAGCTGCTCAGAAAGAACATGCAAAGTGAACTCACTGTGGTCCAAAATCTAATGATCAGGGAGGCTTTGTTAGAAGGCAAAGAGCTGTTCTGTCTCTCAGGAACAAGGTCATATTTTTTTAATTATTTTATTTATTTATTTATTCGACAGACAGCACAAGCAGGCGGAGTGGCAGGCAGAGGGAGCAGGAGAAGCAGGCTCCCCTCCAAGTAGAGAGCCCGACATGCGGCTCCATCCCAGGTGGGACTCAATCCCAGGACCCTGGAATCCTGACCTGATTCCAGCTGCTTCACTGACTGAGCCACCCAAGCACCCCAGGAAGGAGGTCATATTTAAGCAGAATTCCAGGAGCACCTGGGTGGCTGATCAGTCGAGAGTCCAACTCATGATTGGGCTCAGGTCATAATCTCAGGATGACCGTGGGATCGCACCCCATGTTGGGCTCTGTGCTCAACACAGAATCTGCTTGTCCCTCTCCCTCTGCTCTTCCCCCTGCTTGTGCTCACTCTCCCTCTCTCTCTCTAGCTGTAAAATAAATAAATAAAATCTTTAAAAGATACATCTTTAAAATAAGTACATAAAATAAGCAGAATTCCAACGTATTAATTTAAGATGGAAATACTGCATTCTCCAATGATAAGACTCACCAACTCATTTCCTTATTACAAGAAGAAAATAGGAAATGGAAAATCATTGTTAGTCAAAAAATAGGAAACTCAAGTAGAGAACATAAGCTTCTCTCAACAATTGCTTCTCCGTAAGGAAGATTGTGGGAGCCCCACATTTTGTAGGAATAATGCAGCCAAAATGAATAGGACGCATCAGTCTACTTGGCCAAAAGCAACTATCTATTGGTGTAGACCTACAACGCCGCCCATGACCTGGTACTCTTTTTATTTTATGCTTCTGTGACTGTGAACCATCTATTTTCCATGAGCTTTCTACAAACAGAGGAAGCAGAAGTAATGAGATTTCAGATGGCTGAGTTGCATTGGCATCCGTTCCACCCTACCCCTCTGAGATGACTTCCAGAAAGCCTTAATTACAGTCTTAGATGTTCCCACATCCTTTCAGCACGTATTCACTCATAGTATTACACATCTCCTCGCTTAGGATGTGAAGATTTTGCGAGTGTAACTCTTAGAGGGCTCTCTCATTCTCACATTTATTCATCCTCCAGAATGCCTCTTTGTGGCCCCCATGAAATAAAATGCTGCCTGATTAGGATTAGTGCAGCGACTTTATTTTCTATGGCAAATTATGCTGCATTGGGCATGAAGTTTTGCTACTCAAACTGGAAAAGGGAAATTGAACATTAGTCTCAATACTTCTAGGTGATAGGAAACATCTAATCAAGCCAATGATCAGCCTTTTACTTAATAATAATAAGAAGAAATAGAGATGGCTTTGCCTTTCAAGTGTTTATTCAAATGTTAATTCATTTCCATGGAATATCAAACAGATTTATCAAATGTTTCGTCAGAAACATCTGTCATTCATACAACACGAGCACTTAAAGACAAACAAAAAATGTAAATTTAAAAAATTGAAAAACACTTATAGAGACAAATCTGTTACTAGGGAGAAACTTTCAACCTGATGCTGAGAACAGGTCAGCATAATCCGCCACTGCACTGGCTCTGGGTATGCTTGAAAAGACAGTTACGCCAAGGATAAGTAGGGTCAATAGAATTTATGTTTATAGGTAATACAGATGGTTAGTTACACTGCATGGTTCCAAAAATGATAAATAGCCTTCCTAAAAACCAAACACACCCTTGGCTGAAGTACAAACATACCTGGCATTCCATTCTTTTAATATTTGTGGAAGATTACAGTTGAAGGGATCTTAGGGATCTAATTCCACTGTCAGCTTTTTGAGTTCAGCATTGCCCTTTATAGGCTTTCCAATCTAAAAATCCAAATGATACCAAGACCAGTAGCAAATCAAGAAAATAGTTTTCCAATGTCAATTAGTGAGCACCTAGGACCAAAAATACCTAAGTTGTATAAAGTTCCTAATGTCTCAGGAAAGACACAGCCAAAGCAATCCAGAAGGGGAAAAAAGAACAATGATGAGTCATAAAAAGGAGTTGTATAGGCTTTATAATTTTATTCAGTGTTTGTCCTAAGCAAAAAATATAACTACAGGTAAGTTTTAAGACCCTTAAGAGAGAAGTTATACTTTTATACTTCTTTATGTTCCCCTTAGCCTCTCATAGTGTGCTATAAAAATGGAAGATAAAAAACAAAAATAAAGATTTGTTCATTCAACAATTACCACTTTTTATAGTGCCAACTATATGCTAGTTGCTATACCAGTTTATAAGTATATTTCATAAACAAGAAAGATTTTCTGCCTTCAAAGGGTTTATGGTCTATATGGGGTTTCCAAACAATAAAATATGCCATTAGAATTCACTTTAGAGGGGCATCTGGGTGGCTCAGTTGGTTAAGCATCTGCCTTTGGCTTAGGTCGTGATCTGGGAGTCCCAGGATCAACCTCCACATCAGGCTCCCTGCTCAGCTGGGAATCTGCTTCTCCCTCTGTCCCTCCCCCTGCTCATGATTGCTGTTTCTCTCTCTCTCTCAAATAAATAAATGCAATCTTTAAAAAAATGAATTCATAATAGATACAAAAGCAAAATACAAAAACCAGCTATATTTGTATATACTGGCAATAAATAAAAATAAATAAAAAACTTGACTCACAATATTATCAAAAACAATAAAATACTTAGGAATAAATTTATCCAAAGAAGCACAGAATTCATAATCTGAACACCATAAAACATCGTTAGAAGACATTGAAGATCTTAAAGAAATGGAAAGATGCCCTGTGTTTATGAGTCAAATGACTTAGATTGACCAAATGACCAAGATGGCAATACTACACATATTTATCTACAGATTCACCATAATCCCTGTAACAGATGGCTTCTTTGCAGAAATTGACAAGCTGATACTAAAATTGACTCAGATATATAAAGTACACAAAATGGCCAAAACAATCTTGAAAAAGAAAAACAAAGTTGGAGGACTTACACGCCCTAATTTCAGAACTTACTACAAAGCCACAGGAATCAAGCAAGTATGGTGCTGGCACAAGGCAGGCATATAAATCAAAGGATCAGAATTGAAAGTCCAGAAATAAAACCTCTCATTTATAGTCAATATATTTTTGACAAGTTTGGCAATCTAATGAGATAAAGAACAGCTAGATATCTAAATGCAAAAGAATAGTATTGAACCCCTGATTCACACCATATAGAAAAATTAATACAAAATATGTTTTTAGGTATGACATAGATGTATATGTCATACCTAAAAACATAAGACTCTTAAAAGAAAACATAGGAACAAATCTTCATGATGTTGGCTTAGATAATGAATTCTTAGAAAGGACACCAAAAGGCCAAGCAACCACAATAACTATATATATATATATATATATATATATATATATATATATATATATATAAAATAAATTATAAAATTTAAAACATATAAAATCATATATATTTATATATATTTATCTATAATTATATATGTAACATACTAATGTAATATATATGAACATATTTTATATGTAAAAATAATGGATTTCATAATTTTTAAAAAATATACTTTAATGAATACCATCAACAAAGTAAAAATACAACCTACGAAATGGGAGAATATATGTGAATTTTATATCTGGTAAGGGATTTGTAGCTAGACTATATATACAACTCCTATAATTCAACAACAGAAAAACGAATATTGTACTAAAAATGGGTAAAGATTGGAATAACCGTTTCCCCAAACAAGATAAACATGTGGCTAATAAACATATTAAAAAATGCTTAATGTCATTAGCTATTAAAGCAATGCAAAAACAGGGGTACCTAGGTGGCTCAGTCAGTTAAAACTGTAACTTCAGCTCAAGGTCATGATATTGGGTCCTGGGATCGAGCCCCAGGTCTAGCTCTGTGCTCAGCAGGGAGTCTGCTTGAGGATTTGCTCTTTCCTTCTCCTTCTGCCCCTCCCCGCCCCCCGTCTAATGTAAATAAATAAATCTTTTAAAAAAAGAAGCAGGGGCGCCTGGGTGGCTCAGTGGGTTAAGCCTCTGCCTTTGGCTCATGTCATGGTCTCAGGGTCCTGGGATCAAGCCCCACATGGAGCTCTCTGCTCAGCAGGAAACCTGCTTCCTCCTCTCTCTCTGCCCATCTCTCTGCTCACTTATGATCTCTGTCTGTCAAATTAAAAAAATATATATTTTTTTTAAAAATAAATTAAAAATGAAGCAATCTGAAAGATTTCCGCAAGTGAACTTTCTACTATCCTCAGTGATGTGTTCCCTTCCCAACATCTATATGTTACAATGTGCATGGAGTATTGCCAGTCAGGGAAGCTCACACATGCTTTACAGCTGTTGAGGTTTCATCGTGTAGGCATGTAGAATTGAATCATGGCCCACATGGTTGTAGTCAATTTCCACGCCTTCTTCCTTGCCCAAAGTTTGGGCTGATGATATCAGGTAATTCAAAGCCCCAGTCCTCTACTCACTTGGTTGGTCCTTGGTCCTTCTGGCATGATGAAGTATCATCTCCTTATCATAACTTAGAATCTCCCTTAGCATAAACTATCAGATGTGATCCAAGTGACCCACCTTGATTAACAAAGACACTCTTACCCTTGGGGAAATCAAAAGAGATTGGAAATTACCCGCCAGAATTCCCAGGACAAAATTTAGACCACTCTTTAGAAGAGAACAAATTTCTTACTATAAAGAATTGCATCTCAATAAAGCTTCTGTGAAAGAAAGAAAGAGAGAGAGACATTGAATCCCAATCCATGACAGATACCACCGATACAATGAACACAAAAACTTAATTCATATTAAATAAATTAAACAAGATTCCTAAAAGGATAATATATGCATATTACTGTTAATAAAATAGCACCCCAATTAAGGAAATTTTGATGACTGGCAATAAAAAGAATTACTGTGGAAGTGCTGTTCTGGAGATAAACAAAAATAACTGTAGAACAAGAGATGCATGTGTTGCAGAAAGAATATCAAGAAAGGCTACTAGCAAAGCACTGGCTTCAGGAAGTCTCCATGGGGTCAAGTGGTGAATTGTCAACAATAATCATGGCTAAGTAGTAGAATCCTTAAAGATGCCATAACCAGACTAGACCCCAAAGTCAAGGAATATAGTGGAAAATATGACTTAGTTCTGGGGTCTAGAGTGATGAGCTAAAGCAGTGTAAATGTCCACACCTTCCAGAGGATTTGTCCTAGAGTCAAGGTAGGACCATCTCTTTAGCTAAAGACCAAGAGGCCCCAGAGAGTCAAAGAAAAGAGAATGCAGAGGGCATAGCTCAGAGTCAACATGAAACCTACATTCACAATGAATCCACTTGGAATAATTATCTGGCCCCCAAGGCATTGATTTTTGTTAAAGATTTTATTTATTTATTTGCGAGAGAAAGGATAAGGGGATGTGGACAAGTAGACTCTGCACCTAGCACAGAGCCCAACACAAGGCTCTGTCTCATGACCCTAAGATCATGATCGGAGCCAAAATTAAGAACCACAGGCTTAAATCGACTGAGCCACCCAGGCGTTCCCCAAAGGCATTGATTTTAATCTTTATTTCTCCTCAAAAATAAACTATGCAGGGAGAATCCTATGGACTGTGCCTCAGAGTAGACTTGTTAGAATTCTGAAGACAGTTTCCAGTTGGGAAATTGGGAGCCACATCAACTTCATGCATGGCCAGGAACCAAAATGAGCTGAGGAACACCTGGGCTCAGCGGCACTGATACCTTTCACCTACTTATGAATAGAATTCATATCTACTTGAGAAGTCTTGCTTGGTTTTACAAGTTAATATACAGAGATGAATTAGTTTCTAACAGAACCCTATTTTTAATGGAATGCCAAAGCATGGGTTGCAATTTAAAAAAGAAAAATCTTACTTGAATAAACTTGTCATAATAAAATTCACTTACTGATTGATCATTTCACTCATCCAAAATATACCTGCGAACAGCTACTGATCCTGTATTTATTCATACAACAGGTATTTGTATACTTACTAAGATTAAAGATCATCTTAGCATTGGTGATCCAGAAATAAGCAAGTCAAATAGATACAGGTTGGCATTCAGAGGATCACAGGTAAGAAATACACAAAAATACAGACAAAAACATAGATATGTACATAAGAAAGATAATTCATACAGTGGCAAGTGCACAAAAGAAAAAGAAGGAAATAAGCATTAAGAATGCATGCAGAGGGGTACAACTCTAGTTTTGATGTGTGAGATCAGAGAATGTCTTGCTAAGACAGTGACATTTGGATGACATTTTGCATGGAAGACAGCCAGGCAATGTCTGGGGGAAGAGATCCAGGCAGAGAAAACATTAAGTATAACAGGCCAGGAGTATAAATATGTTGGAGATTCTGAAAAACAGAAAAGGGGATGACACAGAAAATAGACATCAATCCACAAAGCACAGGGAGGAGGTTGATTGACTCTAAAGGTCGCACCCTGGGCCATGTGGATGACACAGTCACTCTCTCTGCCTCTCTGAGCCTTCCAGTCTGGACCTTGAGGCACAAACACTAAACACATAGTCACAATAGTAAAGATAGAACTGCAGTTTGGGACACACTGCAGAGAAAGACTATGGCCCACTGTAGGGTTTTATAATTGGAGAACCTGATTTAATGGGGGCCAAGAAAGGCTTCTTGGAGAAAATAACAATTAGGGGGAAATTTGAAGGGGAGTCGTATAAATATAACCGTTACATTAAATTTATTATTTTTAAGCATATGTGAATAAAGAGATGAAGAGAGAAAGAGAGACAGAGATGGAGTTGATAGATATATTCATAGGATTCATTCACTTTAATTAAAATTATAAAATAGTGACCCTAATGAGGCTTCTGATGAAAAGAATGACAAATTTTCAGTCAAACAGAATATATCCCATCAGACATGAAAATTCTATTATCTTTGCAATGACAGATTGATTCACTATGCAGGACTTCATAATATTTGAAATTAGGAACGTGGCATTAAAGTTCATGAACTGATTACTGTAATTACAGTTCATTTGATCTTGATTGCTTTTGTAGGGACTCCTGATTAAATCTGTCTGCCCTTGTAATTCCTAATGCGTGTTTCTTGCAAAGCTAAAAATTTCTGGGGATAATAATTCAGTGTTTCCCTTTCAGCCCTTTCTTTCTTCCCATACCATATGGTGACAGTTGTTTCAATCATTAATATACATTTTTGAAAACTCTGACTTGTTATAGTCCTCTTTGGTCTGCAGGGATTTTCACTCACAGGATTCGGAGCTCAAAACAACTTGGGGGAGTCAAGCATTAACTAATTCTTGTGAATGCACCTAATTCATGAAGGTGAAGTGAACTGGCCTAGCTCATATAACCCCTTCTGTGTGCTTTTCTCTTCCACAATTGCCAGAGAACTCTAGACTGTGGGACCCTCACAGGGAGGAAGCCATCCATGCATTCTTCTTCACCAACTGGGAGATGCATGCTAGAGCCACTTCGCTTCTTTAGCAAAGGGCACCAGAGAGGATATAATGAAGCAGAAAAACTGAAGACAAATTCCCATCGAAATGCACACATCTTTTGTTCATAAACATGTGCACGCACACACAAACACACACACACTTTCTGAGCTCTCAGCATACATCTTAGACCTAGGATCCTGACAGCAAAAAAAAAAAAAAAAAAAAGCCAATATCTACTTCCTGGGGCAAGGAAAGAGGCTGGAGAGTAAGAAGACTTTGTCTTCCATGGACATTAAGCTCTGAAGATGAGCTTCTGTAGAACTAGAGCCTCAGCCCTTTATGAAATGATTTGGCCAAGAGCGTCCAGTTGGCTGAGTGGACTTAACAGAATTTCCAGGAAACCAAGGCCACCAGTGAGGGGGAACAGGATGGGATCGCCTCTTTTGGAATACTTAGCCATGGGAAGCTAAAGCCTGGGACCCCAGGAGGCTGGCAATTAGGGACAATTCCAGAAAAGGTAGCAGTGAACATTAATTGAGCACCAGAGTACTGTGAAAAGGGTTGGCATCTTGAAGAGAAATTTCCATCCCAGCCAAGACCATCGGGTGAAAACTCAGTCCCAGGGAGACTGCTGACCTTGTAGAGCACAGAAATGGGCTGAGAGAAGCACAGCTATTGGCTCAAAACTCACAGATAAAGTGAAGGCCAAGGAATTCCCTCCAAGGACCAGCTCTAAGCCTTCTATCAATAGATGCTTGCAATCTCTTCCAAGAGTATTTTCTTCTCTCGAAAGGAAATAAAAGTATCCTTAAAATTCATATGTTGAAGTCTTAAGACCAGGACCTCAGAATGTGACTGTATTTGGAGGCAAGGCCTTTAGAGAGGTGATTAAATTGAAATGACGTAATGGGGTGGACCTTCATCCAATAGGACTGGTGTCTTTATTAGAAGAGGGTATGTGGACACAGATAGACAGGAGGGAAGATCATGCAAGGACACATCAGGAAGATGGGCCTCTACAAGCCAAGGGGAAGAATATAAAAGAAGAAAATCAAGATGTATTGGGTAATTATTTTCAATAGTCTCACTCTTGACATTCTGGTATTTTTTTTTTCTTTTGTATTCAGAATCACAGCCCCTGTGGTTATACAGTTCCCAACTTGCTTTGGTTATACTTTACTTTTTTTTTTTTTTTTAAGATTTTTATCCATTTTTTTTTTTTTTTAATTTGAGAGAGAGGGAGAGAGAGAATGAGAAGTAGAGGGAGAAGAACAAGGAGCCTCCATGCTAAGCATGGAGCCTGACACAGGGCTCCATCCTAGGACCCTGAGAGCATGACTTGATCTGAAACCAAGAGTCGGAGGCTCAGCTCACTGAGCCACCCAGGCGTCCCTATACTTTACTTTTTAAAAAGGCAAAGAAAGCATTCAAGTGAGACATGGTGAGTGCAAGGCCCCACACTCAGGCTGTGGTGCACTGCATCAACACTAAAGTCAAAAGCACCCCCATGCTCAGGGCTCCACATGCAACAAATATCAGGGTGAGTGGCCAGGTGGGGTCCTTGCCTCCAAGTCTCCCTAAAGCAGGCAGGCAGGCAGCCACAGAGGGGCCCTTCCCCCTGGGAAGGTAAGAGTTCTTCTCACGCCCTTGACCAGCTGATTGTAATCATTCTGAATCTGAGAAATCAGCAAGTCTATCACCTGGAGATTTAATCATCTTTTCTCTACTCAAATCTGATAATGAATGATTCTAGGAGTTTATTAGTTTTTCATTCCAGAATGAACACATGAAGACTACCTAGTATAGAGTTCTATTGCCTTTGAAAAATTCCATTCATGCCTTGAGTCTGTGCTGTGAACGGACTATACATTCTCCTGATTAACACACTGAATTGCAGTGAATCTTACCGACAAGGGTTTAAGGTGAGGTCATACTAGCATGCACCCAAATCTGGGCACTTCAGTATTGCCAAAGCTCTACCGGCTTCAACCAGAGGTGAGAGTGTGGGGCACCACAGAGCCTTTCCAGCCAGAACTTGCTGTGAGTCCCTCATATCTAACATCTGTCCATCTGCAAATACTGTGCCATGTCCCCCTGCCTCGGCCTCAATTCAGGTTTGTCATCTTTCACTTGGATGATACCATTGGTCCTCATCTTTCTCTTCCAGCTCATCTATTTGCACTCGACCACACCAAACTACCTGCACTTCCTTGGGCGTACCCCCCTGGAGCTCTGTGTATTGTTTGCCTTTGGCCAGGAATGCCCTCCTGCGTTTGCTCCACTTGGCTGACCTCTACTCTTCTTTCAAGAAGCAGTCCAGGGCCACCTGGGTGACTCAGTCAACTGAGTGACCAACTCTTGATTTTGGCGCAGGACATGATCTCAGAGTCGTGGGACTGAACCCCATGTCGGGCTCCATGATTGCTGTGGAGTCAACTTGGCCCTCTCCCTCTGCTCATCCCCCTGCTCTCTCTCTCTCTCTTTCTCTCTCTCTCTTGTTCACTCTCTCAAATAAATAAAATCTTAAAAAAAAAAAAAAAAACAGTCCAAGGGTCATGTCCCTTGAGAAACCATCCTACTTTCCCACAGACATCATTGCTTCTTTCTGACTGGACTATTCCTTATACAGAATGATTCAAAAAGAATGGGACACTTCTAAAAACATATTACTCAATAACTAGGTCTTATATAAGAATATACCATATACATGGGCACCTGGGTGGCTCAGCCGGTTAAGCATCTGCCTTTGGGTCAGGTCATGATCCTGAAGTCCCAGGATCAAGTCCCACATTGGGCTCCCTGCTCAGCAGGGACTCTGCTTCTCCCTCTGCCTTTTGTCCCTTTCTTTCTCTCTCCCTCTCTCAAATAAATAAAATCTTTAAAAAAAAAAAAAAAGAATATACAGTATACACCAAATTTTGATTACCCTGATATTTGTCAATTTTCTTAATGATGATAACATCCAATTGCCTTAGGAGTGGTGCTTGATCAGACAGGACCCCCTTAGATCAGGCAAGAGGGTCTCTGTTCTTTAGAAGAATCCAGATATTACAAACACACCAAAAAATGTATTTGTTAAAAAATACACAGGCCCCTCTGTCCCTTTGGATCTGGTGTATAGTATTTGCATAGAAACACTCATAACCCTATTTAGTTTGTTCATATGCCTGGGCCAAATTTGGGCCCAGAAAAATGCTTTTCCACATGCCCTAGGCCCAGATAAGAAGAACTACATCCAAATTCTGTAGAGCTTTTGGGTTACATCACTTCTCAAGTTAGAGATGGACTGCCTTGGAGTGTAGAGAAGATTTGGTAAGCTAAAAGCCTGGTAGGAGGAAAGACAAAACAACTTGTCTCATCTGTCTCCCCAGTTAGAAATACAATGGAACCTGGGGCATCTGGGTGGTTCTGTCAGTTAAACATCTGATTCTTGATTTTGGTTCAGGTCATGATCTCAGGGCCGTGAGATCAAGCACTGCGTCGGGCTCCATGGTCAGTGAGGAGCCTGCTTGATATTCTCTCTCCCTCTGCCTCCCACCATTATCTGTTTATCTCTCTCTCTCTCTCAAAAATAAATAAATAAAATATTTAAAGAAAAGAAATACAATGGGTCCTAATGAAATGAATTATCACTTCCCAATAGTGCTGAGCATCCAATCTCTTGCTTCTCTTTGGTTTCGATTCTTTGTTTCAGAGATTTTTATGAATTAATGCAATACACACAACAACTAGGTAAGTTTGCCAAGGAACATTTTGCACAATAAAACAATAATTTATTTAAACATCACTGGCTCTTCAAAATAACACCCAAACACATGCAACAATGAAGTTCAGTTGTTTGATACTTTGTTGACTTTGAGTCAACTAAAAATACATCTGTACACATATTTCATCATAGTGTGATATACAACTTTTCTGTAAATTGGTATAAGGATTGTGGGATTTCACATATGCTCTGGCCCCAAATGTTTAGAGAAGACTCTACCTTGATTCACAGATATCCTGCACCAGCTTCTTGTGGAGAAAGATCAGGATTCTCAAGTCAGGACCATTCACTCTTCACCGCCCTGAGGACATGAATGAACTCATGATGCTGTTGATTATGGTATGCTAGAAAAGACCTCTGATATGCTACAAAAGACAAATTAGCCTTCCATATTAATGTGCATAATTTCATTATGAGCAGGGTGCAATGAGCATTTCTAATACTATACAAATAGGCATGATTGTTTCCTTGGTTGCAACAACATGTTCACATAAAACCCGGTTCCAGAGTGGTAATCTTTGAGAGGGTTCAATTCTCCCTGAGTCTCCTGTCTGCGGCTCTCACTAGTTATTCTTGCAATTATGCATTTGCATAGCTGGCTTCACTTCTAGAAGACAGGAACCAATCATACTCTTCTTGGACATGCAAAAAAGATTGTGTGTGCCTGTTTTTAATGGAATGTTTGACTATTTTCAAACCCACCTGCAGTTGAAATGGAAACATTTGTCAGAAGAAGTTTTCTGAAGCTAATCAAGGCCTCTTTGGCAATCCAGATCTTCTCCTTATTTGTTTTCATGTCATGGTTGGTGCTCCATAAATGCACATAAAATGAAGAAAGCATGCCTTAGGACTAGCTCCCTACTCTTGTAGACACGGCATCGCTACGAGTGATGGGTTTCCCATCTTGGCCTCCGTTACTCTTGATCATATCAAGGTCTTCTTTTTTAATAGCATCTTATCATTTCCATTTCTTTAGTTAACAATCATTGAATTAGCATCCACTGGGTGCTTTAAATTATCTTACATATTTACTATGTTTACTTCTTTACTGTTTTTCTTTCTTAGTAGAATCTAAACTCCTCAGAAGTTGACACATATGGGTCTCACTCGCTACAGAATCTTCAGCAGGTGGAAGACAGTAGGCATTAAATATATGCTGCATGGTTGAGTATGTAAACGTGCGTCTATATTATCAACAACTGAGATTCTTAGGTGTTGTTTTTTTTTTTCTCCCCCTAGTACTTTCTCCTTTATTCAAACAACAGCAAGGCAGTACCTACCTGTTTTCAAACAACCAAAAACGTTAATTGAGAAGGACTCTCTAATTAACCGATTCTTGGTGGTGGTGGAGAGACTGACATTTTCGGTTTTTCACCCTTTATTTCTGTCCTGAGTCGTTCTTGATTCTAATGCGCACCATACATTCTAGGTGCTTCTCCAGCTGTTCCAACAGGTGCTGGAACAGCTCCCACTGCAACACCATAAAGCCTCTTTTTCCAGTAAAATCGTCACCCTTCAGTAACACTTCCATTCTCCACAGCCAAGATTACAAGTTGGTTTTTTTTTTATTTATTTTTATTTTTTTATTTTTTCACTCAGATTTCACTTGCTCGGGATAAATCTTGTAAGCTATTAAATCTGACTTTCTGATCCCGGCGCCCAGAGCATTTGAAGAGCTATCAAAGGGACACTGCCAGTGTCTTGTATATTACAGTAAGCTCTTGATAGCAGCCATTAATGGGTTGTATGATGGGGAACGTCGGTCTGAAAATAAAAATAGGTAGGCTGGCAGGAATAGGCTCAGTCGACTTCGTTTCACACATGTACAGCCACTGACGCGTCCGCAATGAGATTAGGCAGGGCCTTTGTTGTTGGCAACCTATTTAAAACTTTTCTGAAATAATAAATCTCTAATTCGTTTCTGCTCTGGAGTTTGTGCCACTAAGCTGAAAAAAGAAAAACAAATAGTAGTTAATGGTAAAGGAGCCCCTTGCTTTAAAAAACTCACCAGTGGAGAAGACAAATACCAGATAGAAGGATTTACAGTTCTTTTGTTTAAAAATAGTTGGAGGTATAAATAAGCAGAAGGGTCTGAAAGCTATTGTCAGACCCTTTCTCTTTTCTGCCTTCACAGCTGTCTTACATTTTTTACAGGCTCTCTATTAAACTGTAACATAGTTTTCCTGCACAGTGTTAGGGCTTTAGCGGATCACTTGGAGCATCTCTTTGAAATGAGCGAGGCCCACTTAGGCAGGAGGCACCATAAAAATAGCCCTGTTAGATACCACCTGTGATTCCAATGATACATCAAAGCCAAGACTCAGAGAGGACAAGGTCAAAAACACCCTGCAACCACAAGCAGAATATACTCCTGCTTCTAGGCGAAACACAAGGTCGGGGGAGCCCATGGCAGGTGAATGCGTCAGATTTCTGGGAACTTATGTCTTATCACAAGTTTGGTTGAACAGGAGGTGGGAATGAAATACAGGACCTATGGGGCACATTGAAGATGCATCCCAAATGCAGTTCTCAGAATTTTGTTCAAGGAGAGAATGACTGTATGGAACCAGGGAACGTGGGGGATGGGGAAAAGCAAGGCTTGAGGCTGAGAACACTCCCATCTTGTCACGAGTGGGCAGTTGTGTTCATCCAAGAGTTAACAGGCATTTCTGCACTGATACTGTGAAATGTGTGCTTTTCTTTGATATAGTAGAAGAAAAAGTAGGTCTTGAAAAGTAGAATAATTTCTGTGTTTTTGTACTGGAATGCATAAGTAGGGTGTATTTGCTCATTTAATCCTAAGTATTTGTTGCATGCCCCCTTATTAAGTCAAAGGAAATTGCATGCAGATACAGCAGGGGTATAGGGAAAACGTTCTTCCATTTGTGACAGGCCTGCTTTTACCAAAGCCTGAACTCCGAGCCAGCTGAGATTATCTCTGTGTCTAATGGGAAAGGCACTGTGGATTCTGAATGCAGCATTATCTTGCTTTAGAGCTGTATTGCCTAATAACAGAAGAGGGCTTTGGGCCATAATTAATAGCCATTCTTACAGATCTTTTAACTCTGCCATCTCCAAGGAGCTTACTTTCCATTAACATTTCCAGAAATAGCTTACTTTACATTATTAGAGTGCTGCAAGAGATAGTTTCCAAATTACTCCTAAGCTAATTATTTAAAAAAAAATGATTACTCGAAAAGCTTTCCCCACTTTAAATTGTACCTTTAAGAGACTTGCAGTAAATATGAAGATAGAGCCATAACCATCGGAAGAATCTCTGTTTGTGATATAGCCAACTCCATTAACTCAATCTCTAGTGTGCTCTAAAATGTTTTTTCATTACAAGTTATGGTGCTAAATACCAGGGGAAAAGATATGCAAATCAGCAATATTAACTATGCCAGTTAAGACGAGCCAAACTAACCTAATGAAGGGGATATAGCCACTATAAAGCTATGTTTTGCTTTTTTTAAAGGTTAATTAGACTGCCTAATTATCCCAGACTGAGAACATATTATTCTCTTGGAAAAGCAAGCATAATTAACTTAGAGAGGCTTCCCCTACAAGCAAACACAAGTAAATAGAAAAACTCCAATCCAAAGTGCTTTGCTTCCACTTGGTTTGAAATCTAAAAGGTGACTCGATGTTCGTGTGAATAGGAGCAGAGGTACACACAAACACACTCACACTCACACACAAGAAGACGAAAAGGAAAGTATCCCTAGGGAAGATTGTTATTAGACATTTGCTGCTTTGGGCTGCCTAGCAGTACTTCCCTTTTCTGTTGCTAAGGTTGGATTTTCCTTCTGCAAAAATTATGCACCAACAGTGCAATTCAGCCTCTCTCCTGCCCAATCCTACATCCCTCCCTCCCTCCCAGATAATATTCCTTGGCAAACTATCCAATAAACCATCTGCAAACAAATGTCCATTTCAAAGTCTCTGAAAAGACTTTCCCAGGGGAGCTGATAAATGCCATTATTGCCAGGATGGGTCCTAGGAAGCAGAAACTCAAATGGGATTTGGGGAGTTAGCAGCATTTGTCTGCTGGCTAGTAATGAGGGTAACATCACTGGGGGTTGGGCTGGAACTAGTAGCCCTTGGTACATTGTCACGAGATGACTGTTCATACCTTCACTGGGGGTCAGCCAGGATAGAACGCAGGCAGAAGCAAATGTACAGGTGTGTATGGTAAATGTAAGGTTGGTACAATATCACAGGTGTTTGAGGATTTCAGGACAGACAGCCATTATAAACACAATGAAGTTTGATGCTTGTTGCTGGGGCTCTTGACAAATCAGGGAAAGACAAGAAAAGACTGATTGTGATTACTAATTTAAGGTAAAGAATGGAAGACAGAAGTCCTCCTTGGCAGCGTATTAAAAAAAAAAAAAAAAAAAAAAAAAAAAGCACCTCTCCTGTAGACAGGTGGCAGAAAAGCTGAGGACCAGGATCAAGAATTAACTATAATTACAGTGGAGCTCCAATGAGGGTCGAAATTCCTTTCATTCATGGTAACTGAAATTGACACATTCTGTATACATATAGGTTTGCCCTTCTGACTGCAGAGCCTAGTAGCTCCAATATATGAAGGTGTAAAAAATGTTTGGTCTACTGATTGAGGATCCTCCTCAACATTTCATGAGACTAAAGTTCTTACTTTATAGCAAAGGGGGTGAGGCAAGGACACCGGGTGGCTCAGTCTGTTAAACATTTGCCTTCAGCTCAAGTCATGATCCTAGGGTCCTGAGATCAAGTCCTCCCCTGCTCAGCGGGGGAGCCTGCTTCTCCCTCTGCATGTGCTTGCCCTCCCTCTCTCTCTGTCAAATGAATAAATAAAATTTTTTTAAAAAGATGAGGCAGTTGACACAAAATCATAGGATCTGTCCATCTTATATCACGCCACCGAGAAACTGCAGGCATAATAAAGCCATGGGACAACACTTTGAAGACACAACAGAGGCACTGGCTTGCAGATAATACACTCAAAGATGGGTACTACCTAAGGCCTCTTACACACCCTACATTCATGGTGTGGTTCTGTGCTCCAATAGGCAGAACACATCATAAGTCTGAGAACTAAGGAGTTAAAAGTAGGAGCAAATCTACTTCCTTTCACACTGAGTGAGCCACTTGAGGAATTTTTCTCTCTCATCCACACAAATGGAGCTCTTGAGTCTAGAGGTTCTGATTCCTGGAAGGAGGATGCTTCTACCAGGAGATACTGTGAGAGTCCCATTCAACTGTAAGCTTGGGCTGCTATCCTATCACTTCAGGTTCCTTGTGCCAGGAGACCAGATTGCAAGGAAAGTTCATTATGCTCAAGGGACAATTGACCTTGATCTTTAGGAGGATGTTGACTATTGTTACACAGTGGAAGCAGAAGGAAGTACGCCAGAAACCTATTCGATCCACTAGAGTTTTTAATGATCTTCTGTCCAACTATAATGCTAAATGGTCAAGAGAAGCATTCATGGCCTGTGAAGAACATGGTGATCATGGCTCAGACCCCTCAGGGATGAGCGTCTGGGTCACCTCATCAGGGAGGTCACAACAAAGGAGGTTCTAGAATAAGAGAGAGTCACAATGGGCCATGGAGGAGGAAGATGAGGAGCATTAGTTGAGGCCCCAAGCATGATGGTAGCCATTCGGGCTGTGATTTGTCCCATTAATGTTACCCTCAGAAATTTCCCCACAAATGGAGATCAATGAGAATCCTAGAAAAGCTGTTCCGAGATAGGCTGAACTGACATACAGCAAGTGGATCCAAGCCATAGATGTGGACTGTAGTTCATGCTGGGGTGCAGCATGAGGATCCCATCATTAAGACTGAGTTACACTCTCCCCCCACCCAGCTACCAACATCTATTTCCTGATGTCAATTGAAGTGTGACTTTCCCAGGAATTACTCTCAATGAGCTTGCTCATTCAAGATTATGCCCCATCTCAAGTATAGACTTTACCCAACAACTCCTTACTGTTGAGGTATAATGTACAACTAGCTATTGTAGGGATCCCCCCAGCTTCAGGGTGCCATCAATAATCATAAGACCATGAGAAGCAAGAACAACTTTCTGACATTTACACATTTCATTCAACGTGGTACTCTCCAGGTGAGGACTCCTTCTAAGGTATATGAGCTATCATAAAATAAATTGGATTTTCCCATATTTGATGAAAGGATCTGCCACAGGATACATACTTTTAAGTGGGCTTCCATGTTCTATGAAGAAGTAGTTATAAGCCATGACAATATAAGGCAAGAGCAATCTATTTTCCTAGAAGGGGGTTTTATAGAGGCCTTATCTTTATCTGTTTATATTCATGCAAAGATTTGGCAATTAAAGAAAAAAGAGGAGGAGGAGGGAGAAGAGGGAGAAATGTGGAAGCGAGGAGGAGAAGAAAGAGAATTTCAAGATCCTAAATTTAGCCATATATAAGAAGACTATTCAAGACGACCTGTTCTCCTTCACTACTAATATACCCCACTCAACAATCTGTCATATAATCCCCCACACTTCACCCTTACAGTCCTTGGCTTCCTAATAAGTTATAAGGAATAAACACTGAAAATAATTCTAATAATTCTCCATTATCCACCTCTAATCAGGAGAGCTATGTGACTCTTGTCCCTGCCTGTTAGGAGCCTGAAATAGTCCTTATTGGTTAGGAGTCACTGCTTTCTAATCACAAACATGACACTGGCTTTGGGTCCTAGGATGTCTGCAAAGATACAAATGTTAACACACAGCTCAACAAACATAGAAAAGGATTTGAGGGGAGTCAGTGAGGTGAACTCTGAGACTTGGTTTCCTCACCTGCCCGAAGAGTCGGTTCTGCTGGGCTTTCTATCTGTTCCATTCCAGAAGAACTTTGCCAAGGTGACATGGGTCACCCCAGAGAGAGGTGGTCATTCCTCCCAGCCAGGATGCAAAAGCTCTGTCTGTTCCTTTCTAGTCTCCACATCAAGCAATCAAGACTCCATTCTCGGCATCTCTGCCACCTCCCACATGGACTTGGAAGTATTAACAATTTTCCAAGGTCAACACTCAGCCCCTCTCCCTTCCTCAGCAGAGCGCCATTTTCAGTCAAGGAGAATTTTCTCCTTCATGTAGAGCCGCTTGCCCTCTGCTTCTTGTCTCCTTCGAGTCCACCTCCTTGGCCCTAATTCTTTGCCTCAGTAAACTAGGAACAACATCAGAAATTGAACAAATTGCAGTGGCCATTTCCACTACCAGAGGTCAGAAGTTGCTCAAGGCCAAATGTTGCAGGGGCATTTGAGGCCAAGAAAAAGCAATTTACTTCTCACAACAGTTTATCAAGAAGACAAGTAGAGTCACCCCATTAAAACAAGTCACCTCTTAAATTTCCCCGCATCAAGTAGATCCTCTGAGCAGGGAGAATCAACAATGCCGTTCACTTCAAATGAAGTGGACACAGCCTTGCTTTATAATGGTGGTTCCCACACAAATTAAAACACAAATCGGAGCGTCACCCCCCTGAGCTTCAGATGCGCTCGCTGGGGGTGGGGCTTAAAGATTTGTGTTTCTAATAGACTCCAGGCGGCACAGGGCCCCCACTTTGGGGACTGCTATTCCATACCATGATAGTCCCTACGTGGGGGTTGGGACACCGGGTGACCCCAACACATTGGCTCATCAGCAAGTCTGCACGGGATAGAGAATTTGATTTGAATAAACCACAGAGGCAAAAATCAATGAGCCAATTTCAAAAGGAGGCGCTGGTGGCAAAGAAAACCTTTAATTAGCACATCTGCAACAGAGATCCTTGTCTGATTTTTTTTTTTTTTCTTTTGGCTTCAATAGTCTTATCAGCCAGGCACCGGAAGTCCAGCCAGTGAAAGGTTTGTAATTGTTTTTATTCACCCTGAAAACTAAATGCCGGTTCAGAGGAGAATTCAATTGATTTGCAGACAGTGTTTACTCCTTTCCCTGTCACCCCACAGACAGCCAATTAATGACATTAAAGATTAATTAATGGGAAAGCCTACGCCCTACCTGCCAAAGAGATGATTAAACTGGGACTTCTGTGTTTCTTCCCAGAGAGGAAAATAACCCTCAATAATGAAAGGTTCAGAGGCAGCTTTTGTCCTGGGTCCAGAGTCCATCCAAGGCTGGGCCAGAAAGGTTGGGTAAAGAGCAAAGCGGGCAGTGGGTGGGCTCCAGCTGCGGCTTAGCCCTCCCCCGGGGGGCACCGACCCACGTGCATCCCCATGTGAGCCAGCAGAGAGGTCCTCCTTGCGGGGAGTGGGACATGGCACAGTCCCCTGGTGTGCCTTCCCTCCAGATGGTGCAGCCACATCTCCCATCTGGCTCTCCATCCCTGCTCCTGCCCGGCCCTCGCCATCACATCCACTTCCCTAGAAAGTCCTCTGAATCCAAAACCATCTTTTCTCACGTGACCATGCAGAGGCTGTCCATCCTTCTCTCAAAGAGGCAGGTAGCAAAGGTAAATTGTGATCATTCCAAAAATGTGTAATTAAACAGAAAGGACTCTGAGATCAGGAGAAGGGAAGGAACTTGCCAGGATACTCTGGACCGCTACCAGTAGCCCATACTGGAGAGCATTTCCCTGTTCACAGTTTGTCTTTCATCTGCATTTTATCCCATTAAATACTTCCCACGGCCTTGAGAAGGGGCATTTTTTGTTGTTGTTTTTTTTTCACAGCTAAGGAAACTGAGCCAACGTGGGTGTGTGGAGTCCAGAGCAAGGTGGGGGGGGGGGTCAAAGCTTCCCCCCCACCAAGGATGCTGAAGTAGCCATAGCTGTGGGCATCTCTCACTGACAGTGCTAAACAAGGGGCTTGGCTCTACCACCTAGCGTGGTTAAAGCAATTAGTCATGAAAATCTGACACCGAGAGAAAATATGAAATGACATAACTTCTAACTCTAAGCAGCCAACCAATTAAACAATAGAGGTATGAAAAGGCTCTTGCATTAGTAATGATACAATATGGTGCAGCTCTGATCCAGGATGCTTTTGAGAATGACAGGGGACGAACAGAAACACGGGCAGTTCATGACTAGTAAACTGCTTCAAAAACGAATTCCCATGATTTTCAGCTTTCAGGTAGAAGTCTTAGGAGCACAACAGCTGTGTCCGCCTTCAAGACACACAATGTGATAGTTAAAATGTATGATGTGTTTAGCCAAGATGGATTTCTTATATATTCTTGTCTAGAAAAGATTCTTCAATAAAAAGCCTTTTTTTTTTTTTTGTATTGGAAGAGTTATATAATTATAAGGGCAGGAGGCAATAATTCCATTCGAAGCACTGAAGAAAATTTTATGGAGGACGTGATGTTTAAGTTCAACTCTGAAAGACCAGTAGACCATCTATTGTAAGATAAAGAACATTTTGAGGCTGAGGGAATTGTTTGCACAAATAATAAAGCGAGGCAATATTATGGAAGTAGAAAATGCCATGTTATGCTTGGAGAACAGTGAGCGGTCCTGACTTTAAGGGCAATTTTTATGTTTTTTTTTTAAATTTAATTATTTTTCTCTCCAAGAGGAAATGAGTACGGATTCCACAGTAAGTTTATTAACACACAGTGTTATCTCCTTTACCATTGACAATTCTCCCAAGAGATTAAATATTTATGAAGTTGCATTTTCTTTCAGATAAAACATAAAATTTGCTTTAAGTAACATTCAATATAAGAATGATAATGCTGATTAAAAAGGCTCTCGGTTAAAATGCCAGATAACATTTGATGTAATTATCACCAATGTTCCCGAGTCAGCAGAAGACCCTGCAAATAAGTAAAAGTGTAGAATTGGAAATGGCTCAGACCTAATAACAACAGAAATGCCAACAAATGAAAGAGCAAACATATCTATTCAAATCAACAGGTCACAATGCCTTTCTTGTGCAGTTAAGTGTTAAAGTTGCCATATTTAATTCCCTGCTCAAGTTCACGTGCGGGTAGATAGTGAGTCGCCACGAGATAAGCAGCCTGGATCTCAATGCCTCTGATTGCCTGATGTTAAGAAAGCACCCCAAAAGTATTGACCTCCCAGGAGCAAAGAAGAATTTAGGAGAATCTTGTTCACTTAATCCATTTACTTAATGCATATTGAATGAATACAGAAATTAATGAATCAAACACAGGCAGAAGAAGATTGTAGACCATGAGGCTGTATAGCAGGAAGAGCAGAGATTATCGCTGTAAAAGTAAGAGTGGAAATAATTCAATTTTGTAATAGCCAGCAGAGCTGTGAAACCATATGCTATTCTTTCATTCTACAAATTTTTCTTGTACACATTCTGTGCCAAGAGGTTCTCTGGACCTAGCAATAAATAAAGTTCCTGCCCTCTTGGAAAAAACACAATAAAAATACATACATCAATCAATTTCAGCAGTGATAAGTACTACGAGGAAAAACAGCAGGCTGGGAGTGCAGAGTGGCAGCCGTGCTAGTTTCGATCAGAGAAAGTGTCTCTTTCGTCTCGATCATTTTCCAGTTTACACAGCATTTCCATTGACTCCGTTATTTCATTTAACTCTGACATCAGACTGTAATTTAGGTACGATTCCCACTTTTGCTGATGAGAGGACCTGGAGAACTTGACTGACTCACCCCGCAAGGGGTGGTCACTGTTAAGAAAGGTAACATTGGTTGTTCACTTGGGTATCAAACACCTGTCAAGGTGCTCTGTAAATGTCATCTTCTATAATCCTCATATGATGTTTGGTGTTTCTGCTTCTCTTAAACATCCCTGTGGTGGGTTTAAAGTTATTGTCCAAGGTGCAAAGTCAGTAAATGGAAAGAAAAGTCAAGTTCAGGATGGTCGATTCCAAATCCTGTTCCCATCCTGCTGCATGGGGCTTTCTTCCTCGTGGTCAGGATGTTTAAAAAGAAAAAAAAATACAGGTTGCCTATTCCTTCTCCAGAGGAGAAGAAGGATAGTTTAAGCAGGTGGTTGGGAAGTCGAATGGAGCAGTGTTATATATTTGTAAATTCTTTACAACATGATAATCACTTTATTTTCATATCTTTCCTTTGTTGAGAACTATTAAATGTTCACTAAGAAAATCAGGGTAGAGTGTAAATTCCCAGTGCTACTGATGTTTACATTCACCCCAGGCTGGTTTCTATAATGTAAATGATAAAGAGGTTTGTTTTTCCTGCTAAGTTCTATAATATCCATGTGTCTTTCCTCATCACCACGGGCTTTTTGTATCTGTCTTCTTCACTGAAATGCACTTCCTGCTGAAGTAAATTTGTTGTCCTTCCTTTAAAAAAAAAAAAAAAAAAAGAAAAGATTTTATTTCTTTATTGGTGAGGAGAGGGAGGGAGAGAAAGCCTGCCAGGGAAGAAGGGTGGGGAGGGAGAGGGACAAGCAGACTCTGGGCTGAGAGAGGAGCCTGACACTGGGCTTGATCCGAGGGCCCTGAAATGATGACCTGAGCAGAAGCCAAGAATCAGAAGCTCAACCAACTGAGCCACCCAGTCGCCCCTGCCCTTCCTTTCTACAGGAAGGGATGATGGCAGTGTGGGGAGAAGATGGCCAGGAGGGGAAGAAAACACACAAAAGGAAATCAAGTATCCCTGCTACTCAGAATGAGTTGACACATCCGAATTACAAAATACACCAGATATACAAGCTTGCCCACCAATGAAAATGAGCAAATCCAAAGTGACACCAGTGTCATAAAAGCAACTGCTAAAGAGATTAAAAGAAGTTAATTTTAGTTTGCTCCCAAAGACCAATAAAGGGATAATATCCACCTGGCAAACAAATTATTAAACAAACACGGATTTTTTTTTTTAAGATTTTTATTTATTTATTTATTTGACAGAGAGAGAGATCACAAGTAAGCAGAGAGGCAGGCAGAGAGAGAAGGAAAAGCAGACTCCCAGCTGAGCAGAAAGCCTGATGCGGGGTTCGATCCCAGCCAGGACCCTGAGATCATGACCTGAGCCGAAGGCAGGGGCTTAACCCAATGAGCCACTCAGGCACTCCCAAACATGGATTTTAAAAGGACTATATAGAAACCATTAACAATCTTTGAAATGAAAGATACAGTAATTAAACTGGAAACCGAAACCAAAACCAAACAAAACGAAACAGGAAAACTTCCATAGTCAAGACAACTACTATAATCCCAGAGAACTCTTATTCGGCTGTCTCTAAAGTGCTTCTGAAAACTGGTAAATGTATCTTTAGCAGGAGCCTTTGTTCTTTAAAGTCTGCAAACTGAGGAGACAAACAACCTAACAGGAGAGTAAAAAACACAGGCCAACTGACAGTGGAAAGAGAAAACCCAAATCGTCCGTAAATATTTAAAAACTTGCTTAATCTCACTCTTCCAGAGGAAACGCAATCTGAAACAGTAACGGGCCCTTGTTTCCGCACAAATCAGAGCAGAAAAATGAAAACATCTCACAAAAGCAAGTATTGGTGAGGTTGTAACCCTGAGAAGTGCCACTGTCTACAGGGACAGACGTAGCAAGCTGGGGGAGCCTAGGTACCAGCCTGGAGGAACATAACTTGCCACCTCTCTTTGGAGAGCACTTGGAAATATCCAGAAAAATTGAAGGTACAGACACTTCTCAATCCCACATTTCTATTTCTAGATATCAACTCTGGAGAAAGCTCATGTAAACATAAGGAGATGCATAAGGAGAATTTTCCATATGGCATCAGTTATAATAGCAAACGAAAGTTAAAGCACAGCAATTAGTCATTAGAAAGAGAAAAGATTAACAATAAATCAGTGCCATGCTATGTTTGTTCATTACGGTATATAAAGATGTTAAAATTTAAGTGAATGAAAGTTTCAAATAGGAGCATGGATGTATCTCAAAAGATTATATTGAGATGAGCTAGCAGGTCACAGAAGGATATGCCCCACATGATGCTACTTGTAAAAATTTAAAAGCGGATCAAATAATATGATATGCCTTTATGGATACGTCCATGAGTGGTGAAAACATCAATACCGAATTGAAGGAATTTCGGCATCATGGCACTCTGGGAAGAAAGAATAAAAAATAAGTTTAATATGGAAACATGAGATTTTAAGTGTCTCTGTGATATTTTATTTCTTCAAAACAACTGGCAGGAGATTGAATAGTTGAGGAAGACAGAGTACCCCTACTACCAGCACGGCTCTAGATGGTCACCTAAGTTAATACGCAGGAGAAGCTTCTGTGCTGGGGGGCCAGGGTGGTCTTTTCCCTGCAACGTACATACTGCAAGGAATTGATAGCCACGTGGGACCCAGTGAATCTTGAACCCCATGTAATACTGAACATCAACGCTAGATATACTGTGGGCCTAAATGTAAAATAAAAATAACAGAACTTTAAGGAAAATATGTCTATAACCATATGGCAGGCAAATATTCCTAAATACAATATCCAAAAAAAATCTAATCATAGAAAAAAATGACACACTGGACTAAGAATTTATGTTCATAACATGCTATCTTGAGTGTGAAAAGGCAAACCACAGAGACACTATTGAAATGCTATCTATTTGCATATGCCCAAATGCAGGTTTGTGTATATACAAAGGACTCCTATCCAGAAAATAAAAAGAACTATAATAAAACTAGTTTTTAAAAGACAGATGACCTCACAGAAGAAAAAGAGGGAGGGTAATGAAACTTAACAGGTGATTCACAAAAGACAATATCCAAGTGGCTAAAAAAATAAAAATAAAAAGGACTCATGTTTATTAATCATCGGGGAAACACCAAGGAAAACCACAAGGCAACAGTGTTTCATACACACCCAAAGGGCTACAACACAATAGAGACCATACCGAGTGTCTCCAATGATGTGAGATGGCAAGAACTTTCATAAGCTGCTGAAGAGAATGCAAATAAGTTCACTTTGGAAACTCTTCAGTAGGATTGATTCAAGCTAACTCCTCTGGGACCTAGAAATTCCATTCCTGGGTATATATTTAACCTTCGCTGAAAGACGCATCCAGTAATATTCAAGCCTCCTTTATTCAGGACAGCCCTGGTGGAAGCAACCCAAATGGGCATCCACAGCAGGGTATGAGATAAACTTGACCTATATGTGCAGGTGTATTCCATAGAGCAATGAGAAGGCGTAGAGCAATGAGAAGGCTCCACACACAAGCACACACTGCGACAGAGCTGAATCTCACCACATAATGAGCAAAAGAAGTCACACAGAAGACAGTTCCTGCTGTATGATTCTAATTACACCAAGTTCAAACACTTGGAAACCTAATCTTTTGGGCTAGGAGTCAGTCCAGTCTGGAGCCAGGAAGCTGCTGGGAGGGGAGGGGCCCCAGTGAGTACCACACTGGTTCTCCTAAAATCTCTCTCTCTTGGTCTGGGTGTAGATTACATGGATGAGTTCACTTTGTGAAAATTTATCAAGTTGATTCTACGTCAAAAAGTTTTCAAAGTCTTCAGAAAAGCAAAGACAAGGGTAAAGCTTGTGGAAACAAAAGAAGGAACGCAGGCCAGATCCCAGGAGGACTAAAGCAAAGAGAAGGGGCCAGCAGCAGCCTTGGGAAGAGGGCAGGCAACGTCTACCTTTCTCCTAGGTGCCTTTTATCCACAGCCATGAGGCTGCTGGCTCCCAGCAGAGAGAAAGAGCGCTCTAAATTCATCATGAGAACAAGAAGATTTTAAGATGCCTGTTTCTAAAGCACACTCCATCTTTTTATTTGATGCAGGCAACGTCTGTCTATACAGTGGAAGCTCCTTTCAGGTTCTGCGCTGAGGCCTGCGGCTTTTTCTATTGATATTGAAATGTGGCCTTGGCTCTGTTTAGCTCTTAAAGGAGATGTTTTAAATTGCTCAGGGCTGAGTTGTTAAAGCTCTGTTTGGGATGAACCAGAGAAGCTGATCCTCTGTCACATGGTTCTGTCTGTGAATTGGTTTATGCAAAGCCCTACAGCCAAAGTTCTCTCTGCAACTTCTTTGCTCTCTTTACAAAGGATTCTGGAACAATCTACTGGACCTCCAGGTCCACTGAAAGAGATGTGGAAAGCACTCTCATAGATCAACCTCAGTATTTTACAGATTCACACACTTATTTGCAATTTCAGCAAATATCTACTGGATGGCTCCTGGGCTGGATCATCTCCTAGGAGCATGGCTGAGGAGAGATTTGAGTAGGAAGCCCCGTGGCATGCAGGAAAGGGGCCACAGCACCAACAGTTGGACTCAGGGCTCCTGCCCTCCTGGGAAGCGCTGTTTCCAGTTCCACTGCCTTACGTCTCCTCCACACCTCTGAAATACAGGATACCTTCTTTTTTTTTTTTTTTAAGACTTTTTATTTATTTGCTTGACAGACAGAGATCACAAGTAGGCAGAGAGGCAGGCAGAGAGAGAGGAGGAAGCAGGCTCCCCGCCGAGCAGAGAGCCCGATGCGGGGCTCGATCCTAGGACCCTGGGATCATGACCTGAGCCGAAGGCAGGGGCTTTAACCCACTGAGCCACCCAGGCGCCCCTATAGGATACCTTCTTAAGTGATTTAAAACTATGAAGGCCAAAGGAAATGTCAGAGAAAGACTCCTTATCTAGTTGTCAAAATGACAAAGAGTTGGACAAGATAGGAGCAAAGTGTGGCAAGGAGGTTTTCTTTTTTTCCCTTCTTTTACAGTTGGGAGAAGGTGGGAAAAAAGGGGGTTTTCTACCATTCTTCACTTCCACAATACAGGTCAGATGTGCATGATCGGTACCAGGAAGGAATCAAAGAGACATATGGTCCTTTCAAAGCAAAGATAAATAGGAAGGCCATAATATTAAACGTTCCCTCGCTTAGACTTTAACTTTCTCCAAACAAGACAGATGCAGTTTCCAATGAACAGCCAAGTTGTGGGAGGGCAGTCTCACGTGTTACATGAGATAATTAGAATATCAGAGCTGCTCTGGGCAGAAAGGACATGTCACCCTGGAGAACCTTCCCATCACAGAACATTCTCTCCATAGTACCCTCGACAAGTGATCATGCCATTGTTGAACAAAATTTCTTTGATAGACATTCTCTACTAAATTATGCCAAAATGTCCCTCCCTGTAATTTCTGTCCTCATTCTGAAATTTTGCCTATGGGAGAAGCATTTGCAAGTGTAATTCCTCTTTACTTTGACAGGTCTTTAAGGATTTAAAAACCACAAGGGTATTACCTACCCCTGGCCTTCTCTTGTCAAAATTAGAACCGGATCCCCTAAGATTATGTTTCATTTGCCAGTGAGTATAATTGTTTTTTTTCAAAGACCAGTTAAGTGATAAGAACTAACCTTATCTTTGGATTATAAAATTAGTAAATATTCAGTGTAAAAATAATCTTAAAATCCACATAAACATGGAGATGTAATAAAAATCATCAATAACTCTATTACTCTAAAAAAGCTACTATTTGGTTACATAGTTGTTTGAACAAGTTTCTATGCGTATTTGTAAGTAGAACCTGCATATTTTAAAATGGGTCCATATCATACATGTTTGTCTCAAACCTTAAAAGTTCACTTATTACATAATGGATATTTTTTCTTATCAAAAGTGGTACATTGGATAGACTTCAGTTCTGGAGAAAGATGACATAAGACTCAGTTTTCTTGTTCTCAGTTCAACTTAATACCCTGGAAATTATTCAGCAGACAAGGATAAAAGGACTTTGAAAGCTGGAAGCAAGAAGGTAGACTGGCTTGCCATCCTAAGAATGAGGAACAAAAATGTGATGAGTTCACTGGGTTATAGTCTTGTCTCCCCAATACCCTGTGTGGGCTCTGGAGAGACCACAACCCAGAACCACACACACAAAGAGAAAAACAAACAAAGAAGCAGAGCCTGCTTTGTCTGGTGGAGGGCCTGGTAAAGAGAAGTCCTTCTCCATCTCTCTCTAAGCCAGCAAGTGGTCTGACCCATGTGAACCAGAGCAGTGAATCCCAGGCCATCCTAGTTCCCACCCACAACCAGGCATTGAGCAGATGTCAGCAGCATCAGCATGGAAATCTCTGTCTCCCTGATCTTCACCCAGTGACATAGGCCACTCAGATCCAACGGTTTCTGACCTCCCCCACCATACACACACACACACACACACACACACAGAAAGTAGCCCAGTGACTCAGGTAATTCAGGTAAATGCCTTTCCCCATGCATATGTCACCAGCTGGAATTGAGTTGAAGTCCCATCAGTGCCAGGAAAAGAAGGAGGAGGAAGATGGAGGGGGAGGAGAAGTGAAAGGAGGGGGAAGGGGGAGTGGGGAGGAGGAACAGGGGAGAAAGAAGAGGAGAAGGAGACAACATTGCAAGGGTTCTGAACACTAAAAAGTGTCACTGGAAATAAAGCTCATAAAAATAGGCTAGAACTTAGAATAATAAACCTGAACAAAGCCAGTGCTGGCTAAAATAGAATATTTAAATAGGATTAAGCATCTCCTAAAATAATAACCAAAGTGTCCAGAATAAAATAAAGCATTACTTGTGCAAGAAACCAAGAAAATGACTATGTGATTGAAAAAAGATAATCAACTAATATCAACATTGAGATGAATCAGGTGTTAGGATTGCCCAAGGATTTTAAAGCAGCTGTCATAAAAATGTTCTAACAATCAATTATAAATTCTCCTGGGAAAAAAAAAAGGAAAAGATAGCCAAACTCAGCAAAGACATGAAAGTCATAAAAAGGAATTAAATATGTGAAAATGTAACTAAAAAAATAAAATCACCAAAATTTAAAATGATCAGGATGGACTTAATAGTAGAGTGAAGATAACAGAGGATAGAATTAGTGAGCTTGCAAACATATCAATAGAATGTACTCAGTCTGAACAGAGGGAAAAAATAGACTAAAAAAAAAATGAACAGAGCCTCGGGGATCTCTGAGACAATAACAAAGAAAAAAAATCAAATATTTGTATCATTGGAGTTCCAGGAGGAGAAGTGTGGGATTGAAAAAACACTTAAAAAAATTATGACTTCGGGGCACCTGGGTGGCTCAGTGGGTTAAGCCGCTGCCTTCAGCTCAGGTCGTGATCTCAGGGTCCTGGGATTGAGTCCCGCATCGGGCTCTCTGCTCGGCAGGGAGCCTGCTTCCCTCTCTCTCTCTGCCTGCCTCTCTGCCTACTTGTGATCTCTCTGTCAAATAAATAAATCTTTAAAAAAAAAAATTATGACTTCAAGGGCCATCTGGGTGGCTCAGTGGGTTAAGCCTCTGCCTTTGGCTCAAGTCATGGTCTCAGGGTCCTGGAATTGAGCCCTGCATCCAGCTCTCAGCTTAGCGGGGAGCCTGCTTCCCCGCCCCCCGCCGCCTGACTGCCTACTTGTGATGTCTCTCTCTCTGTCAAATAAATAAATAAAATCTTTAAAAAAAGAAATCATGACTTCAAATGTTTCAAAATTGCCAAAAGGAATAAATGTACAGATTCAAGGAGCTAAATGAACATCACATAGAATAGATTCACATGAATAAATTCACGTGAAGACACAACACAATTAAATTTCTTAAAACTAAAAGTTCATTTTTGCTAAAGACACAGAAAAAATCTTAAAAATAACCAAACAGAAGAGACACATTATGCATAATGGAACACCAATTCAAATGACAGTGGATTTGTCCCCTGAAACCATGGAAGCCAGATGATGTAGCACCACAATCTTGCAGATGTGGAAAGAAAAGAATGGTCAACCCCAAATTCTATATCTGGCAACACTATCCTTCAGGAATGAAGGGGGAAGACAGACATTCTCAGATGAAGGAAAACAAAGAGAATCCATTGATGGTCCATCTACCCTTCAAGAATGGCCATAGAAGCTCTCCAACAAAAAGTTAACAATAACATAAGCAGTCTGGACCCACCATAAATAAAAGAGGGGTGACAGAATGGGCGAAAATAAAAGTAAACCTAAAAGGTTATCCTCATCTCATGGATTCTTTTAATTTTATTTTTATATTATTTACATTATAACAAGAAGATATATATGTTCAACGTATGTAGAGAAAATATTTAAGACAATTTTATTTTAAAAGTAGGGAAGTAAAGGGATCTAAGTGGAATATATGGTATATATATATATGTATTTATATATATATGTATAGAAATATGGTAGTACCTACAATAATTAGTAAGAACATATGGAAAGTGATATGTTCACAAATATTATAGGTAAATCGAATCTAAATATTTTTAAGTAGCCTACATGAAAGCATGAAAAAAATACAGAAGAACAGGGATACCTGGGTCGCTCAGTCAGTTAAGTGTCTGACTCTTGATTTCAGCTCTGGTCGTGATCTCATGGGTGGTGGAACTGAGCTTCCCATCAGACTGCACACTCAGCCCAGAGTCGGCTTGAGATTCTCTCTCCCTCTCTCTCCCCCTCTCCCCACTTGCATGCTTGTTCTCTCCCTAAAATAGATAAATAAATCTTTAAAAAAAATACAGAGGAACAGAAAGCCAAAGGAACAAAAAGAATACAAATAATAACATGGCAGATATGACCCTAACATATCCATATTTACTTTAAATGGGGGGAAGCTGTCCCGATTTCCCAAAGGGAGAAAGTGTATTCTGATTAGTTTCATGGTGATGCTGGGCAAAAACTGTATAATTACATAAGTGCATGTCAGGTCAACTCAGTGGAGACAGAGACCAGGGAATTTGATGGTGTGGGATGACATAACCCATTTTGTGAAAACCTACAGACAAGTAAGTGTCAAGTTAATAAATACTAATAACTATATTTTGGTTATTTAAAAATACATAGTAGTAATTAGCTAGCTATAAAACTCACTAATTCTGAAGTACTTTACATATTTACCTAATATCTAGATAGGTAAATTAGTAACTAGTGTATAAAAGATTTTTAACAAAAATTTTCACGTTTACTCTTTTGAGCCTCACATCAAAACTATAAATTAGGTGTTTATAATCCTCAACTGAAATTTAAAGAAACCTCTAAGTTCAGGCTGCTTGCAAGTTACAGTCCTGAGACCCCAACCAATGTCTTCTAACCCAATATACTGTCATTATTCTACCTTATCATGTCTTTACCCCAGAGCTTTCAGGGAATGCAGTAACTCTCAGAATTTCTTGCAAGACTGAAAAGACATGAGATATCCCGGGATATAGAGTTTATGGCATTATAAACAATAACCCCACAGGCGTGATTAAGCCATAGCTGGGGAATTAAACCTTCCAGTTTTAGAGAAGGACTTTCTGAATATCCTAAGTTCAGTGGAGGGGCTTTCATTGGCTCTTCAAAGGGACTTTTTTCCACTTCTGAGTATTTATCTGAAACAAATGAAAACGCCAATTCAAAAAGATATATTCACTCCTATGTTCATTGCATTATTATTTACAAAAGCCAAGATATTCGAGCAACCCAAGTATCCATCAATAGATGAAAGGATAAAGAAGATAGGGTATATATACACAGGGGAATATTGATCAGCGATGAAAAAGAACAAGATCTTGCCATTTGCAACAAAATGCACAGACCTTCAAGGCATGATGCTAAGTGAGCTAAGTTAGATAGCGAAAGACAAATATCATGGTATTTCAATTATATGGGGAATCTAAAAAACAAAACAAACGAACTGTTGGTACCAAAGTGGGGAAGGGTCGGGGGCAGGAGGGATGGGCCAGTAAATTAGGTGAAGGGGATTAAGAGGTACAAACTTCAAGTGATAAAGTAAGTCATGAGAACGTCATGTAGAGCAGAGGGAATATAGTCAATAATATTGTAATAACCTTGGATGGTGACAGATGGTGACTAGATTTATCATGAGGATCATTCCATGATGTATGCAAATATTGAATCACTAGGATGCACACCTGAAACTAATAAGATATTGTATGTCAGGTACACTTCACTAAAACAATTTTGAAAATTTAACACACATGTGTTGAACGTCTGTGTGCTAGGATCTGTGCAGGACATTGTGTGGAAAGACAGAAGAATGGAAAAGATGAATAAATGCCTGGGTCGCTGTAATAGTATCAGTCGTGAGATTCAGTCAGAGAAGCAGAGCTGCTCTGTGTGCTGTAGGATAGGGATTGGGTACAGGATTTTGACCTTCTTAACTGTGGAGTTGCTGAGGGAAATGAAAATGCAGTAGGGGAGCTGGAAAGTTGGAGGAAAGGTCACCCACCAGCCTGTCTGACATACTGGTGTGGGTGGACAAGTCAGAACAGGAACAGGTGTTAAGGGGCCAGCAAAGGGGGAGCTTCTGGAGAAGGTCTGGGCAGCCGTGACCTCTGCAGACCCACCACTAAGTGTCTGTTGGGAAGACTAGCACAGCCAGTCATCATCAGCAGCAGCAGTCAGGGAGATGAGCTGGAGGCAGAGCAGTAGGGAGTAAAGACGGGACCAGTAGATCATCCTGACCCCCTCAGCATCATTCCGATAGCTCTATGTAACCAGGGGAAGACATTCAGAGAATACAAGCAGCTGCTTTCCTTCCACCTTCCAAAACATTACAAGTTCCTCTTTGGGCCAACTTGAATTTGGAACAAAACAGCAAAGGAGATTCTGGTTGGTCCCAGAGTGACTGTATTAACAATAAAAATCCGGTACAACCAGTTAGACCAAGGGTGTGTTAGAACAGGGGTGCAAAGAACATATTAATAGGAGGAGGGAGAGGGGAGAGAGACAGGTGCTCAGGAGCCAGGTTTGGGGAAACTCTCAGACTCCACATTTCTTGTCTCTTGTCTTTATTAAAATACTTTGCTCGGGTGCCTGGGTGGCTCAGTGGGTTAAAGCCTCTGCCTTTGACTCAGGTCATGATCGAGCCCCTCATCAGGCTCTCTGCTCAGTGGGAAGCCTGCTTCCCCCTCTCTCTCTGCCTGCTTCTCTGCCTACTTGTGATCTCTGTCTGTCAAGTAAATACATAAAATCTTTTAAAAAACAAATAAATAAATAAAAATTTTAAAAAAATACTTTGCTCTAGTGAGAATGATGTTAGAACTTTGTTACAGCACTTACTGTGTGATGTTGGGTGACTTAACCTCTATGAGACTCAGGTGTGAATGGAGAAGAATAAAATACACCTCAAGGCATCACAAAAATCATGAGAAATTATAAGCAGAGGCTCATGGTACACAGCAGCTACTTGAAAAACACCACCTTCTCCCCCACTTTTTTCTGCTTCAGAGGCTGACAGTCAACCTTTGGCCATGGGTCAACTCTGGTCTCCACTGATGACTTTGGTGGATACATAGAATCTTGTTAAATGCTCTAATAATTCTGAAATACACCATGCCCTCTGAATTCCCTTTTTATTATTTTTAAAGATTTTGTATTTATTTGAGAGAGAGAGAAAGAGCAGGGGTAGAGCAGAGGGAGAGGATCTCCAGTAGACCCTGTGCTGAGCGTGAACCCTGACATGGAGCTTGATTTCGGGGTCCTGAGATCATGACCTGAGCCGAAGCTAAGAGTTGGAGGCTTAACCTACTGAGCCACCCAGGCGCCCCTCTGAATTTCCTTTTTAAATAATGGAAACTATGTTTTAAAACATTCCAAGCTTCCATTTCTAAAATAATATCTAAAATGTATTAAGCCCTTAGAGGGTGCCAAGATCTGTAGAATATGTACGATTATAAAATGCAAGACCTTAAATATTCCATTCCAGGTATCTTTGTCAAGCAATGATTTCCCCCATTTCTTTCCATGTGACCCCTTTGTTCATCACCGAAGTTTTCATTTTTGCACTGAGTCTTCGGGAACTCCCCTCCACCTAGTCTTGAGCTATTCAAGATGTCTGGCAAAGAGATTTCCAAGTGTAGGTGTACGTAATTAGGATCAGGTGGGCTGTCCTCTTTACTCACCCCTCTTTCCATCTGTTTCGTTCCTTGCTTGTCATCTATCATACCAGATAATTGATTCCAGATTGAACCAGTTTTCTTCTGCATCTCCCCAACCCTAGGCTGAAATTGAGAAACTAGCTCTCACTGGCTGTCTTTTTTTTCCTTTTTCTTGCTCTCTCTCTATATATATCCCATTTTATATTATGACCATTATACCCCTTTGGGATAAATCAACTGTAATCAAAAATAGGATTTTTTAAAAATGGCAATGGGGAACTTGGGACCAGGGGAGAACACGATGGGAAATATTAGCACATATGCAGCAGACCAGTTGGAGAATATTGTCTAGCACCACTCAGCCAAGTTGAAGGGAATTGATGAAGGGATTCCAACTGGCCAGGTTTCTCCTGGAATCCATAAAAATTCAAAATGACATTTTATGCATGAGCAGAGTAATCCACAAGTCAGAGAAAAGATGGTTTTGCAAGTGCAGCTTTTTTTGTGTGTGGCTGCGGAGTTAATGCTCTCAGAACAATTGTGCAACTCTGGGTTTGTTGTGGTGGAAAAAATAAAATGCACAAAGTACTTGGAAGAAGAAGATGAGCCAGGGGAGCTTCTCAAAACCCTTATCCCACATTTGACATTAAAAATGGAGCTCATACTACCGCCCTGGTGCAGCAGAGGTTTCGGAGAATCACATGAAGCCATGAATCTAAGAATATTTTAAAGATTTTTTTTTTATTTTTTTATTTGACAGAAAGAGATCACAAGTAGACAGAGAGGCAGGCAGAGAGAGGTGGTGGGAAGCAGGCTCCTTGCTAAGCAGAGAGCCCAATGTGGGGCTCGATCCCAGGACCCTGAGATCACGACAGGAGCTGAAGGCAGAGGCTTAACCCACTGAGCCACCCAGGCACCCCAAGAATATTTTAAAATAATAACACACTCCAGAACTCTAAGGCATTTTTAGCGGCACAAGATTTAAATTATTTACTTATTATTTAAATTATTATTCGATCACTCATCCTTACTGTCTTTGGAAATGTCAGCATTGAGTAGCATTTATGCAAACATTGCCTTTTGCATCTTTCTGTTATTAAGCTAAAGTCAGGTTGCATATAAGTCTCGTTCCTTCTTTCTAGGATAATACAATCTAAACTGAATCCAGTAATGTAGACAAACATATAATTAGGACCGATAACTGCACAAAGAAGTGTGGTTGCACAATTAATGAAGTATTGATGTGTTTCCATTTGAATACTATGTTCCAAACTAAAGCAACATGCCAGGTGCCTGTCCTCCACCCTGCCTGCCCCACCTCACTCCCATCCCACCCTCAGCCCAAAACTTGCATGAGGAAATACCATACAGATGAGTCGGCAGTAAGCAACTGAGTTTCTGGGCCCTGCTATATTGTGCTAACACTTTTTTTAAGCTGCTACTCGGCTAAGGAAAGGGTGCAGATAAGCAAAGGAGAACAAATCTAGGTTTCCACTGAGGTTTTATTGGCCCAAATCAGCCAATGCACTATTTCTTATGACTGTTCCTATTATGGCCCTGCACATTTTATAATTCCTTTGCAAATTATGCGAACAGGTGTATCAGTGCCCTATTGCCTCCAAACTGTGGGCCAATTGCCCAGGTTCTGCCTTTTTTGCTAAACTGGGTTTGGCTGGTCTCATCACTGAAGGGCAGTCATTTCTAGAAGCACCTTGAAAGTCCTCACTGCTGAGGAAAGGGGGTTCCATATACAGAGTCCAACAGTTCAGTTGGATAAGGAAGCATTTTGTACTCTGCCCTCTCCATCAGTGTTGTCTTAAAAAAAAAAAATCAAATCATAGCATGACAGCTTTTGCCTTGATAGTCTCTGCTTGTTTTAAGGTTTAAGGTATTTCAGCAGCATGCAAAATCCTTCTTGACTTAAGTCTTGGAATGCTACCTGTGTCATGTCTTCCTATCCTCCACTCTAAGCTTTGGCCCGATTAAACCTGGATTCATTGGTATGACCTGAATCCCCATGGATTTGGTTATGACTGGGACACTCCCCCTGTACTTGATCACATGGAGATTATCTACCCAACTTTTAAGGCTCTGGACCAGATAGTATGCCTGGGCCCTCAAAAGGATTGGAAAAAGTGTTTGCATTGTGCATTTGGTACCGTCTTCTCTCATAACCCTACTTACGTTTTGTCATCACCTGGTTGTTTCTTCACTAATCTGTCCAATTCACTAGACTGGGCATTCCCAAGACTTTTGTTATTGATTTTGCTTAATCCTGCTCTTTGCTGGCACATAGTAGATACTTGCTACATATTTATTAAAGGACTGATTTAATGGATGGACAGATAGAGAGATGGATGGTACCAAAGCTAGAATATCTATTTCCAAGCCACTCACCACCTGCCTTTCCTAACAAAGTGGTCTTGTGATGTGCTGTGGGAAATGGGACTGAAATTATCCATTCTCCCACTTTCTCCAGCCATCATGGAGCTGTGGACACTTTAGTGAAGAGGCATGAAAAATTTGAGAATTTTTTAAATAAAAATCTAAATAAACACCAATCGGTGATCTCCTCAACAAGAGAAAAGTTGCTTCCATGTTTTACTACATAAGAATCAACAACCACCACTGACGGTTTAAAATTCAAAATATGTTGTACACATATGTTAATGATGTTTTGATTTCCTACCTCTGCCCATATATGCTTGCATGATGAAGATAGAAAGTGACTTCCATTGTTATCATTGATCATCTTCCTTGAAGAAGCATGCCAGAGAGCTTGGGACAACTCCCCTCCCTCTCTCAGTGACAGATGGACAAATATTTCAAGGTACAACTATGTTAACTTGTAGAAGAAATCAAATATTCCCCCATCATCCAAAGGATGATTTCATTCCAGTTAATATTTTGGCATAGCTAAACCAATGAGAATCTTTATTTTGAAAAGTTGAGTTAAAGAATGTTAAGGCTGGAAGTTACATCCATGGTGTAATACAGTTTTTAAGGGCACTGAATTCATGATCTAACCTCTGTAGGTAATCTGAGATCTTTGAGCGCTTGTGTTCTCCTCTAAAGAACTAGAAATAATAATGATAATGGGCTCCTAGGGTGATTTCGAAATTGAATGAAATGATGTATGTATAAACCTAGAGCATTTTAGTCATTCCTGGCACGTAGCAAGCATTGACTTAATTCTAGTAGTTAAGGAGGGGGCAGTATTATACCTTCATTATAAAGGCAGGAATATGAGGTCAGAAGAAATAAAGTGAAATTACTCAAGTTTACAGTGGAATTTATCTTAAATTTCCCATGGTTATCTCTATCATAGGCAGTACTTATTCATGAAACTGCAGATTTTTAAAGCAAAACAAATAACAACAAAGAACTATGGTCATTGTATTAAAACAGAGCTGGATGAATTTGAAGCCTATTTTAGGACCTATCAGAATCAGCATGGCTGCAAAGGCCCAACTAAACATGAAAGAGAATATCACACAGAAAAAGCAATATTAGAAAGCCTTTCCAAATGCCCAGCATACACTTTATAATAGTTCTTCTATCTAACTGGAGGAGGTAAGAAAAAAAGAGGCAAATCTGAAATTTCAGAGGACAGGTTTGTACACACACCCTTAAATGGGGTTATTGTCATGTTCTGATGTTCTGTTTGCCTCTGACCTCAACTCGGCTACTAATACCTTCTCTGGCCTCTTCACAAAAACTTAGTGCAAGAATCTAGACTGTTTCAGTCCAGAATCCTCCACAGGTCAGCAAAATTGGAGCCTTAATGGTTTTCTTATAAGCTTTCCCACACTCTCCGCCTTGGCTCAAACCTCAATCTAGTATCATTTATCATAAGTTAACTATTTGACCTTCAAATTTAAACCAAGATCAGGCAATGCAGCCAAACTGCAATGGTCAGGAGAGCTGAGAACCTTGCCTTTCTCTTAAAAAGGCTCATTTCCAATGGTTTCTTTCTAGGCAGACACAAAAATTGGTTTTAATTTTTATTGGCATTAGATGTCTTCTCCAGAACAATAAATACATTGGCTAAATTCCTGTAGCTGTCTTATGCTGCTTAGAATTTTTGCATTTAATAAAAGAAACAGCTTACCCATTTTCCAAATGGGTGATTGGGACAACTCCAGAGAGATGCGATCCCAGAATTAACACAATATTTATGATGGGTTCTTCCTGGGACAAGACTGAGGAATGAATGAGATGGCCTGAGAGCCTAGAGCAGATCCACTTCCTATATACCCATCACAGCAAATGGGAGGGGCAGCAAGACTGGAAGGAGAGCCAGGCCACATTTGTTGAGGATGGACCCAGGGATGATAACCCAGGGGCCAGGAAGAAACAAAAGCAATCTTTCCCTAAGCAGCGTGGACTGCTCTGCCAAAGCCCAGAGCTGGAGATTCTGAGGCTTGGATATAAATATTTTAAATAATGGTGGTGTTCCAAATAGCAGAAATTTCAAGAAACTCGAGATCACCAAGGCACTCGCAACTCAAAGCGGAGACGATCTTTGTTTAAAAAAAACCTTTCTCATGGACTGCATCATTCCTTCCTGTGAGCATTCTGATTGGCTGAGAAGGGCTTAGAAAGATCAGAAACTGACTAATCAGAACTGCCACCTCAAGGGTTGCTGTGAAAATCCAATCAGATACTATATGTTGAGAATCTAGCAGAGCACCTGGCCCAAGGAAACCCATGTAACTGTTAGTTCTCCTCCCTGCAAAGATATCTTTGTACATCTGTTGTTACAACAGAAGATCATGTCCCAAAGGTTACATTTCTGGAGGGTTCTGAAGTATAAAATTAACACATGGCGAACTCCAAAGTTCCAGCTGCAGCTCAAATGTTTTATTTTAACTGATGATACCTGCTTTCAAAAAAATAGCTTGTATATATTTGTCTTCCATGGTACTAAAGATGTAACTTAGATATCAGTGACTAGTTTTGTTTTCCTTCCCATCCTATTGCTAAATTTACCGGAACATTCGCATTCCCAGAGTAAATAAAGCTAAAAAATAGAAGTCACCATTAAACTGAATGAAGATAAAAGGAAGCACCTGTTAATGAAGTCTAATTTGCATACTGCTCTGTGTGGTATTCAGACCACTAGGAGAACAATGGATTTAATAGGAAGATTATACCAAGGATTGGATTTCGCATAGACCATTTGATATTCTACCTGTGCTGTGAGCAAGTCATGTTGCATTAGATCAAATTCTGATTTCATTCCATTGCTGAATATCCCATTGTCACATCCTCGCCATTTGCCTCTTCATTACCAGGGATGTAATCGCAGGATGAGCCCCTGAGAGCTTGTTGTTTAACTGCCCGTGTGTGCATATTTCACAGTCTGCCATTGTTACAAGGCATTCTGGTTAATAAGTAGATAATGGGATATGCAAATTATGTGTACCTGATGAGGAAGGAAAAACGTGCCTTCTCACCTCGGCATAAATACTCGCAGACTTCTTTGTGACCATGGGAGCCTCCCGATCTGGGTGATTTATGGAATGTTCTGTCCAGGCAGGAAGACATGCCCTTTTGCCTTAGGAAATACAGGTAATGGAATAGTTTCCTTGCAATTTATAGAGCTTGGAGTATGAGCAACTCAGAAAGGTCTGGGGACAGGAGAATCTTTTTTTAAATGGGCATATTGAATCATAAAATATAACAAGCCCCACACCACATAATGTTTTCAACCAACCCCAGAAGAGTTGTAAAAATACGACACCAAGGTCTGAAACAACCTCAGGGATGGTCACAAGAGGTCAAATTGATACTGCGACCCATTAGAAGCAGAAATGATGGCACCAAAGAAAATAGGAAGATGATTTAGAGATTTTTTTAAGCGTCGGGAGTTACTTGAGTTTCTGTATTGGTCTGCTTTGGGACAATGCTGCATGGGACATGGCACCGTAATGAACCAGCCCACTGCTGTTTTGAAGCATATGAAAGAGTAGGGGGGTTATAGAGAAAAGATGTGGGCCTGGCGGGTGACCTAACTGACATGTGTCCCTGGCCTCAGTTTCCTTATCTATAAATGGGGTTAATAACCGCATAGCCTTTCCACAGGATCATTGTTTTAAGAGTCCAAAATTGGAATAATTATGGAAACTATATGCTGAGTAGTTTCTTTCTGCCCATATTAATCCCCTCTCCACCCATCTCCAACCTCATCTCTGCCCCAGCAGACCCAGTTGGAGAGATCTCACTGGCCTTGTACCTGCTGGATTCAGATTGGGTTTTGCAGTGGGGAGCAACATCCAGAGAACAGAAGGAGAGTAGGTGTGGAAGTGTGTTCCTTTGGCTTCCTCCGGGCCAGGTTACTCATGCTGGTCATGCCCTTTGACCTAATGTTGTAGGTAGCACCTACCAAGTAACGAACTCCATCTAATCTCTGTTCGTGGGTTCCAGTAACTCTTTCCTCCCCTTACCCCTTTAATGATAGGGGTGGTCATGATGTCCCCCACTGTGTTACTAACCCAGAGTCCTGCTTTATCCTTTGTGGCTTTTTAAATATTCTACTCATACAATCTTAAGAAGTCTTTCTTTGAAGACTACTCAGGTTATCCTAATTTGAATGTACTGCGTTCTGCTGGGGGCCTCAGTAATGCACGTTTTAAAAATATTCTATTGGCTAGTACCTGTAACAGCTCTAATTTAAAATAATAAAAAAAAAATCCAAGGCCATCTGTCGAATCCTGCATTTTCAATTCCTCATTCATAATTCCTTTTAAAAGCTAAATAAAGCGGCTATGAAAACGGAAAAAAAATTGCAAGCCAATAACAATGTATATAGGGGGAAAAATGAGATGAATCATTTCCATTATCCCCTGGGTGACTTGTTAGCAGGCTGGATGTTAAAACCTATATGACCAAAAAAACAAAGCACATGCCTCTTCCAACAGTTTACCTGTTATCAGATATTGTTTGGAAAAAAAAAAAAATCCCTGTAAGGATTAGGCTGTCTCTGTACAGATCTTCCATCTCTCAGATGAAGACACCTCCAACTTCTTGTCTCTATTATGTGATTCCCACCACAAGTGTAACAATGAGAGTGAGTTGGATCTCCTCTTTAGACAGCGGCTCTCCCAGCCTCACTGGAAAGCAAGGGTGAACCCCTGTACCTGAGTCCACTTTCCCAGGTTCAGCACTGACATAGTTTGTGAGCCTCGGGTCAGACTCTGTTCCCCTCTCCACTTGCCTCTGGCTATAAGAGCAGACAGTGGGCTCTCTTGCCTAAATCTCAAGTTATCAGACACAGGAAATTCTCCCAATTGACTAGAGGGCTCGGAGGCCGTGGAAGATGGTAATAAAAAGTAATGAAACACAGTCGTTGTATCTCCACCATAGATAAGACAGGCGGCTTTTTTAGTAGTTGTTGTGGAGCGAATTTAGAACTTGGCTTTCACATATAGATAACCTAAGGATGGAAACACCACCTTTACACAGATAAAGACGAACATTTTGTTTATTTATTTACTTTTATTTATTTGAGAGACAGCAGAGCAGGAGAGCAATCACGAGGAGGGAAGGGCAGAGGGAGAAGGAGAAGCAGACTCTCCACTGAGCATGGAGTCCAGAAGAGGGGCTCGATCCCAGGACCCCAGAATCACGACCTGAGCAGATGCTTAATCGACTGAGCCACCCAGGCACCTCAAGACAAAATATATTAAATGATGCAAGGGCAGGACATGCCCAGGGTTCAGAGCATTTCTGAGCTGGAGACCCCAGTTCTCCCCCTGATTACTCGTCACTTTAAGCCATCTGTGCCCTTTTGGAGCCTAGTGTTTTTCAAGAACAGTTTAGAGTTGCCAAAATCGTTCCCAACAGAATCTTCTTATGGGGAAGGTCCTTATTAGTAACAAATGCAGTCATACAGGGTAGCTTTCTGCAAAACCAAGTAAGTGCACGACATTGTGGTTACTAATAATGTGATCGCAAGCACAGACAAATGCACCCAGACAGGGCCCACTCACAGATAAAAATGTTCCTAGAAAGGCAGACCCCTATGGTGGTTTCAGCATTAGGATGGATTAAGGAGAAAGGCAATGAGGGTAAATTCTTTTTGAGAAGCCGGGAAGGCAGGGGAAGATCATCAGGAGGGAAGAACAGAGTTGAAGAATTTAGACAACAAAGAGCCAAATGAACTGTTTCAACACGTTCTTTATGGTGACCCTTCTTTTACAGGGTAATCAAACTTCACGATTTGCCTGCGTCTGGGGTGTTTCCTGGGACCTGGGACTTTCAGTGCTGAAACCAGGAAAGTCCCAGGTAACCCAGACAACGTGGGCACCCTGCCAATACCCACAGGGATCTATTGGCCAAATCCCTGTGACCTTCAGCTCTCAGGGGATAGTGGTTCATTTCTACCCACTCATTCTTCACCTTCTTGGCTTTTAAAGCTCTGTCACCCCTTCACTTGCCTAATTCTTCTCCTAAGGAGGCATAAGAAAGAGAGGCACTGGGTGACCTCTGTCCCTTAAAAGAATAGTCTGCTGGGACCCATAAGAATACCTTTTTAAAAAATGAGTTTAATTTTGAACATTCCCTCTCTCCAGTTACTTCCAAAGGAGAGCAGCAGAATACACCAGCCCACCTCCAAACAAGAAATCTACCATTTCATTCCTTCTGCTTCAAATGGAGACAACTTTGCAGAGAAAATATGCTTATTCATGATTCCACAAACATTATGAAAATGTATTCTCCCTTCCTCTTCCTAGCTGCTATGGCCTGGACCTAGTGGGTGATGTCAACTGCTTAAATAATTACTTTTCCCTGAAGGAGACTTTGGGTGCACAGAAATACTACAGAGAAGGTGTGATTTTTTTTTTTAAGGTTTTACTTATTTATTTGAGAGAGAAGGAGAGCATGAGCAGGGGTGTGGGGCAGAGGGAGAGGGAGAAGCAGACTCCCCACTGAGTAGGGACCCCAATACAGGGCTCAACCCCAGGGTCCTGGGATCATGACCCAAGCCGAAGACCGACGCTTAACCAGCTGGGCCACCCAGGCATCCTAGAAGCTCTGATTCTTGAAGGCCAATGGCCATGGGCCTCTCCTTAAGCAGCAGAGGACATTGGGCTCCCCTCTCCAGAGCCAGCAATGCATTGATGGCAGCAGAAAGGAGATACTAGAGCCAACTTGTCCCAACTATTCCCCAGTTTGCATCAAATCTAATTTAATTCTATTTAGATCCTAGGCTGGGCCCTTGGTATGAGGCAATGGATAGCAGGGATGAGAAACACACAGCCCTTAATCCCCTAGGAGATCAAAGTCTGCTGGGGTACAAGAGGGGCGTGCCACACAATTAACCAGCTATGCAGGTGGTAGATAACTACCACTGTCCCACTAACACGGGGACCCCAGACCAGCATCAGCAGCATCACCGAAGAGCCTGGGAGAAATGCAGAATCTCTAGCCCACGCCAGACCTAGTGAATTGGGATCTACATTTTAATAAACTCCTTGGGTGAGCTTGTCATGAACATGAAAGCCTGAGAAACAGAAGGAATGTAAAGGCCAAGTTCTTGCCCCCAGAAGGAGGGATGTCAGCATTTGGGAGCCTTCCTGAAGAAGGAAAGATGGAGGAAACCCAAAAGCAGAATCAGGGGACTACCAGATGGATACAGATGGCAGCAAATCAGAGCACAGGGTTGAGACTGAGAGGAGTTTAGGATGGGAGCACCACAGGGCTTGAATGGAAAGCTAGCCAGAAGAAATGAATTCAGTGATGGTCTTGAGGAAGAAATGGTATGATCAGGACTATGCTATGGTATGATCAGGACTATGCTTTCGAAACTCAACTCTGGTCACATTGTGGGAGAGGGGAGCAAAGGGAGAAATGAAAATCAATAGGGTAAGTATTTTGAAACAGCATTGTATATCACCTGCATTCTCAGGGAGTCTGTTAATAGATTTTTTAATATAGCATATTTTTTTTATTATTCCATTTATTTAAACTAAAAAAAGACATACACACACACCCGAAAAACAGTTCACCTATTTCCCCCACCCTCTGACTCCCACTTCAAGTAACCACCTCTATTTATGAGCTTGGTTTGGATGGATGGATGGATGGATGGATGGATGGATGGATGGATTCCACAGATAAGAGAGATCATATCTTCCTCTATCTTAGTTATCATAGCATTAAGCCCTCAAGGTCCATCCATGTTGTTGCAAAAGGCAAGATTTCATTTTCTTTAATGATTGAACAACATTTGGATATATATATTTATAGATATATATTAAATTTTTATATTTATGTATATAAAAGTTTCTTTATCCATCCACCCATCAATGGACACTCACGTTGTTTTTATATCTTGGCTATTGTAAATAATGCTGCTTCAAACATAGCAGTGTTTTTTCTTTGGAAAAATGTCTATTCAGATGCTTCCCATTTTTAATTGAATTTTGGGTGTCTTTTCTTTGCTATTAAGTTGTATGAGTTCTTTATATATTTTGGAAATTAGCCCCTTATCAGATGTATGATTTACAAACATTTTCTCTGACAAAGTAGGTTGTCTTTTCATTTTATTGATGATTTCCTTTGCTTTGCAGGAACTTCTTAGTTTGATGTGGTCCCACTTGTTTATTTTTGCCTTTTTTGCTTTCGTTTTGGTGATAGATTCAAAATATTGCCAAGACCTATGTTTACTGATTATGTTTTTTTCTTCTAGGAATTTTATGGTTTCGGGTGTCGTATTAAAGCCTGTAATGCATTTTCAGTTAATTTTGTATACGATGTAAGATAGTGATCCAGTTTCATTCTTTTGCATGTGGCCATCCAGTTTTCCCAATAATATTTATTGAAGAGACTATTTCCCCCATTGTATATTCTTGGCTTCTTGTCATAAGTTAATTGACCATATATGCATGGGTTTATTTCTAGGACTCTGTCCTGTTCCATTGATCTATGATCAATGTTGTCTGTTTTTACGCTGTTTTAATTACTATAGCTTTGTAATACAGTTTGAAATCAAGGAGAGTTGATGGCTCTAGCTTTTTTCTTCTTTCTCAAGATTTCTTTGGCTATTTTGGTCTTTTATGGATCCTTACAAATTTTAAGACTGTTCATTCTATTTCTGTGAAAGATGCTGCTGGAAATTTAACAGGAATTGATTTGGGTAGTATGAACATTTTAACAATAACAGTTCTTCTAACCTATGTATGATTTGCATCACAAATCAGTGGGGGAAAGAAAGAAGTAATTTTAAAATGGTATTAAGACTATTTGGATCATCATATGGGAGAGAGCATTTGAAAGATAGTAAGTAAGTAATCCAACAGAGGGGAAGAATCAATCTGGATTAAAGTCTTAATTATGAAACTTAACTATAAATCTAACAGAAGGATAAAAATGATATTTTTTTTGGTACTTAGAGAGAAAGGATCCTGTAAGGAAGAACTCTAAGAGCATATACTATACAAGGAAAAATCTGACTCTACCAAAGTTAAAAATTTCTGCTTAGTTACTAAAGCCAAAGATGAGAACAGAGATTAGTAACAAATAAAACTAGTATGATAGCAATATACAATAGATGTAAAAATTTCTTCTGAACCAACAAGAAAATATAAGAAACCCGTAGGAAAATATGCAAGGAATATGCAATTTACAGAATGAAACAACAGTGGCTGATAAAGATAAGAAGAGATCTTCATTTATAAATCTCTAATTATTAGTGAGGTTAAGACACCAATGAAATAATATTTTATATCCATGATATTGACAAAATCACAACCTAGTCAATAACAGGGCAAAGATTGAGAAGCTATTCCATTTCACCCCAAAGTCCAGTATGTCCTCATTTTACTATGATGTATAAGAAAGAAAACAGAATGTTTTCCAGCTCAATGAGTAGAACTCAATTCTTCACAGTGGGCCCTGCAGTGGGGTGAGGTGTTCACCTCAGGCACAAATTTAAGAAAGTGCCCAAAAATTAGCAATCAAGATGAATATTATTTTAATGAAGTATTTTTTAAAAAATGAAATTAATGGGGAAAACATCCATAATGAACAAAGTATCAAAATTTAAATTAAAATGAAGATATAAACCAACATTACCTCATCTATTCATATTGGAGCATGGGGTGATAGACAGGGCACCCTTCTATACATATGTCTTCATGTATTTTTTAATGGTTCTTTATCCCTGAACATTACAATAGTTGAAAAATTATTTAAATGTCCAGAAGCCCATGTATTAAAACTCATATTATTTTATGTTTAAATATTTATTTGTCTTAAAAAGAATTTATTGAAATTTTGTTTTCCTGGCTTTAAGAGAAGCAAACGTCCCCATAATATTTTTATATGAAAACAAGACAGGCCAAGAAGTAGATAGTAAACACTTGTGGCTTAGGGAAGATCCAGCTATACCCTGGGGAGGAGGCCCTGCCTTGACATTGGGTTTGAATCTACACCTGTTTGGAATGGGTACTACCTCATCCTGGCACTTTTGGGGGTCCCATCAGATCATGCTTTGGTTGTGTCTCCTTGTTCCTGAACGTTGCAGTTCCTGCCCACTCACACATCAGCACTTGCTTACAAAACCCTTGTCTGTATTTGACTAGGCAATGACATTCAGACTGTTCAGTCTGAGGCCAGGCAACTCTTTTGAAACGTCCTTTGAGAATCATTCAAATCTTTCATTTAGAAGACCGCATTGACTTAAAGTGGGTTATTGACTCTGCAGATTCTTCTCAGCTAGTTGTAGCGAAGCAGTGTTTATGGCAATCTCTGTGGCATCCACCAGAAGCTGTCTCCCTGAGCAGGGAGGATATTATGGTTAAAAATGGAAATCTAGGTGTTGGCCAAGTGTTTAGCAGAAGGATTTTTAAAATTACTGAACCTATAACTTTTGCAATTATTTTTAAGACAATAATGTAACTGAGCTACAATACTACCAAGTCTCCATTACTCATTCAACTTCTAACCCTTCAAATCCTGCTGCATTGTTTTGTAATGACAAGATGGCCTGCTTGGCCACTGGAGGAAATAGGAATGATGATGGCAGGTCTCGAAATTTAGAAGCTATCAGAATTATCAGGAAGGCTTGTTGAAACAGATTGTTGGGCTCCAACCCCAGAGTTTCTGATTCAGTAGGTCTGGAAGGGGGTGGGGGGTTTCAGAGAATTTGAATCTCTAACAGATTCCCAGGGCCTATCGTCACTGGGGCCCAAGGACTCCTCTTTGAGAAGCATTGTACTAGCCTGATATGTATAGACACAGATATCTTTCTAAACAGCAAGATTTACCTAAGAAGTAATAAGTATGTGTGTTCCGTATCACAACTAAGTGGATACCTGTAATGAAATAAACCAAAAATATACACAGAGACCACATACTAGTCTGGGTGTTTAGAGTAGCATTTCTCCATCCTTCATGTGCACTCAAATCACCTAAGGATCTCGTTAAAACACAGATTCTGATCTAGTGCATGTGAGGGATGGCCCTGATTTTTCATTTTTCACCCATGACGCTGCCATTCCACAAACCACACTTTAAGTAGGAAGAGACTAAAATAAACCCTATTTGATCCAGCCTTCATTTCATTCCTTACAACGAACTCAAAACAGAAGGTTTCTACTCCTGTGAACAACTTGTGAAAAATACTTTAAATTCAGAAACAGGGTTTGTCACTAATGTTGTGTTTATTAAAAAATAAAGTTTTATTTTATGGCTTCTGTCTTAAGCCACTTCCTTAAAATGGTGGAGGAGGAAAGTGCATATTCCCTTCAATGGGAAAAATGCAGAGAAATATATAGGACATGGGATAGTACACAATGTGGTCTCCTTTCCAACACTTTGGCCTCAGTGTCTCCTGTGTCTTTATTTTTATCCCATTCTCACACCAGCAGCTACCTTGAGCTTCATCTAGCTTATATACTTCCAAGAAGATGGCTTTGATAGGGCAAGGTTGCCACGATGTAGCACAAAGCAACTTTATTGTAAATAATTTATTCCAAGTCACAGAAGAGATGTCCTTGCCTTTGAGCTGTACCCCACCTGTAGTCAATGAAAAGTAATCAGGTTCAGCGGTAAAGTCAACGTCAATGCAGCACCACCAGCACTTTTACAACTTCCTCGGTCTAGCACAGCCCCAACTATACACATACTAGAGGTAGGGTGATGAGCACTTCTGGTGTCCTGGGGGCTGTCTGGATTCTGGCGCTGAAAGTTTTGCATCCTAGGAAACCTCTGAGTCCCAAGCAAACAGGGACAGTTGGCATCCTGTAGGGAGCAGGGCAGCATTCTTTGCTCTACCGAATTGTGTGTGTGGCACGAGTTTACACATGGGGACGTGCAAACACCTGCCGGCTCCACAACTTCTCACAAAACATATGCCATTATGTAACCAGCATTTTGAGTAAGAAACAGAATGTTACCAACACCCCCAGAAGTCTCCCATGTTCCCTTCCAACCACTATTCTCTCCCAAAGATAACGAGTATGTATTTTTTTAAAGCTTAATGAATTATTACAAGGCAAACACCCTTCTAACAACAATCCAGGTCAATAAGTAGAGCTTTTCCACTCATCCCGAAAGCCCTTTACCCTCTAAGTCTCTATAACAAGCCCCTCCTCTCTTCCAAAATTAATGACCATCCTGATCTCACAGTATCTAGTTTCATTTTTTTCTTAATCTCACAGAAGTTCTCTTAAAATATAATTTTTAGTATTTGTTCTGTTACCTTGCTTTGTTTCTCCCCCTTTGAGAATTTCTATTAACTGCAAGTCGGAACTTTTTTGTCTGTCTTCTATATGTATAGCTTTCTCTCAAATTCTATCTCCTTCATCTCCCCCCTTTTTTTTTCCAAAATTTTCTTTCTTCTATTTTCTACTTCTCTTATGGCATCATTTGTTATGTTTCTTCATTCTTGTATATCTTCTAGCTTAGCCATTATTTCCAAAATGACTTTTTCATTGATTTCCAATTCCTTCTGGAGCTCGTTCTCCTCATTCCCGAGGTATTTTTTTTTTAAAAAAAAGCTATGACTGATGTTGTTTTATGTCTTGCACCATATTCTATTTCTTTTAACTTATTTTCAGTCATTAGAGTTTTGTCCCTTTTATGAGTATTACTTTCTAGTGCCCCATTGCCTATAGGGAAATTTTTCTGCTCTTTGTTCTCTTTTTTTCTTTATATGGGATTAGACCCTCACACTTCTCTGCAGTTAACTTTTATATATTTAAATAAGTTTTTATTCTAAAATGAATTTAGAGTCACAGAAAAGTTGCAAAGATACTACAGAGGTTTCCTTTTTATCTTGTACCTAATTTCATCTATGGCTTAGTGTCTAACATTATTCTGATACATTGGTCACTTTCCAGTTTAAGATGTTCCCAATTTGCCTATTCTCATTCCAGAAAGCACCTGTGGCCTGTTTTTCAGTTCCACTAACTCAAATCCATCAGATAGCCTCTGTATCACTCTGCTCTTGCCCATACAGGCATGTGGCTCTGGTGGTCATTGGTGGTTTGTTCCCAGTCTTCATTTTGAAGTTTGTTGGGACACTCATCTCTGTATTTGTCTTTAGGGCTGTCCATGAGATTTCCATATTGCTATCAAATTGTCCTGTCTGTTTTCATATAGGGAAGTGGAAGACCTCACAACTACATTGCTATTAGAGTCTTTCCAAAATCCCTGGAGGTTTCATTAAGCATTATAACTCATCAAAATTTTGTTTTGAGAAAATTATATCACCAAGAAAGAACTTCATTTATTTTATGAGGTATTGACTTTCAGAAATGTAAGGGAGAATGAGAAGGAAGGAGAACTTCCAGGACTCCCACATAAGATGGTCTTGTCACAGAGAAGAGGACAAGGGGAGACCCAAAGAGACTAACAAGGAAACATACCCACCACTTGAACTAAGTGATCAAAATTAGCTTCACTAGCAGTGGGACAAACTAACATTATGTACCCCATGATGTGAAGCATGCACCACTTTTGTGGAGTTCTGCCAAAACCTGTTACCTCAATCTAATCTTGAGAAAATACAAAACAAACCCAAATGGAGGGATATTATATAGAATAACTGCTCTGTATTCTTCAAAAATTCAAATTATGGAATATAAAGACAGCCTCAGGAACCACTCTAGATTAAAGGGGACTCATAAAAAAGCATGACAACCAAACACAATGTCTGATCCTAGAATGCATCCTGAACCAAAAACTTTCTTCTCTCTCTCATTCTCTCTATCTCCCTCCTCCTTTACCTCTGCTTCTACATCTTCCCTTCTTTTGTTTTGCTAAAAAGGTTATTACTAAAGATACTGAAAATGAATAGGGTATATAGGTTATATAATAGCATCAATATTAATTTCTTGATTTTGACCATTGTACTGTTGTCCTAGAGGATAATGTTCTCAATCATAGGACATACATGGTGAAGTATTTAAGAGAAAAAAGAGCATAGTATTTGCGACTTACTCTCAAATGGTTCGTAAAACAAGTAATATGTATATCACAGAACTATAAAAGTCCTAGAAGGTAAAATTTAAAAAAAAAAGTCTGGATGACCTTCAATATGGTCATACCTTCTTAGGTGCAATGCCAAAAACAAGATCAATGAAAGAAATAATTGATAAGCTGGACTTCATTAAATTAAAAACTCCCACTCTGTGAATGGTAATGTCAAGAGAATGAGAAGATAAACCACACACTGGGAGAAAATCTTTACAAAAGATACTTCTGATAGAAGACTAGTATCCAAAATATATAAAGAACACTTAAAGCTCATCAATAAGAAAATAAACAACCTGATTAAAATACAGACCAAAGATCTTAACAAATACCTCACCAAAAAAGATGCAGAGGACAAATAAGCATTTGAAAAGATGCTTAAGGTCATATTTCATCAGGGAAAAGCAAATAAAAACAAAATGAGATATCACTATAATGGCCAAAATCTGGCACACTGACAATACCAAACACTGCTGAGGATGTAAAACAGCAAGAACTCTCATTCATTGCTAGTGGGAATGTAAAATGGAACAGCTGCTTTGGAAGACAGTTTGGTGGTTTCTCACAGAATTAAACATATTCTTATCATACTATCCAGAATCTCACTCTGGTATTTACCCAAAGGAGCTGAAAACTTACGTCCATGCAAAAACTTGCACAGAGATGTTTATAGCAGCATTATCATAATTTCCAAAACTTGGAAGCAACCAAGGTCTTCTTCTGCAGATAAGTGGATGAACTGTGGTACATCCAGACAATGGAGTATTATTTGGTGCTAAAAAGTAATGAGCCATCAAGTCATAAAAAGATATGGAGGAATCTTAACTGCACTACTAAAAAGAAAGAAGTCAATCTGATAAGTCTATATATTGTATAATACCAACTACATGACAGTCTGGAAAAAGTTAACTATGGAAACTATGAAAAGATCAGTGATTACCAAGGGCTGAAGTTTGGGAGTGATGAGTAGGCAGAGCAGAGAGGGTTTTTAGAGCAATCGAAGGGCACCGTTTGATACCACAATAATGAGCACATGCATTTATCCAAACCCATAGAATGTCCAACACCAAGAGTGAACCGTAATGTAAACTATGGACTTTGGGGACTTATGATGGGTCATGTAGGCTCACCAGTTGAAATAAATGTGCCACCCTCATGAGAAATGATAGTGGGGAAGACTATGTATGTGTTAGGGACAAAAGTTAAGTGGAAATTTCTGTACCTTTCCCTCAAATTTGCGTGAACATAAAAATGTTCTGAAAAAATTAAGTCTTCACAAAATAAGAAGAAGGAGGAGGAGGAGGAGGGTGAGGGAGGAGGAGAAAGAAAAGAAGGAAGGAGGGAATGAAGGAAGAGAAGAAAGGGAGATGAGGGGAGGGAAAGAAAGGGGAGGGGAGTAGAGGGGAGGAAGGAAACACAAATACATATGTAACAAAAAAATGAAAAGGCAAATATGTTTTAATTTTACCAACTGAGGAATATAAAGGTTAATCATAAGTTCATAGTACTATTCTTGTAATTTTTCTGTAAGTCTGAAATTATTTAACAGTACAAAGTAAGTATTTTTAACTATATACCCTTTTGCCTCTAGGACTTCTCACTTCATCTTCACTTCCCTGTTCTGCTACCTCACATTGAGTAAGAGTCTTCACTTTTAATCCTCATTAATCTGTCTCAAACACCATTGATTCCATGCTCAGAAGCTGGGAATAAGAGGACCTCTACTATGTACCAAGAAATTGGACAGCAGTTTTCATTTGTGGAGTAAAGTTCATAGTAAGACAAAGGAACATGAGTCTTAATTCATGACCATATTTAGAAACTTCTTAGCTTCCTGAAAACTGATTCTTCATGATAAATCTACAAGTGAACTCCTTCAGACATTTGTCAACATTGGTTGTTAATGGATAGCTAGAAGATCTACTCTCAGCAAAAAGGCTGGATGGGCCCATCTTGGACTTTCATTACAGAAGACAAGAAAAGCACATATTAACCTGGGTTTTCTAGATACATTGAAGTCATGATATCCAGTCTTTGTGAAATGAGAACATCCTGGCAAATTTAATGAATGTAGATGGTTCACCCAGAGTCTTAAATGGCAAAAAGCAATAGCCCCCAACAGGATTTATGGACAGCACTGCAGAGCTAGACTACTTCATTTGTCAAAAAGAGGCAATCAGCATTCACTGAAGATATCCAGAGGTTTCATCACCTCCCCATTTTTTTCTAAGATGAAGCCAACTCTTCAATGTGCTCAGTCCTTACCATTCAAGAATTCTCTAGCACTTTCTCTGGTTTCAGTCTTACGACTTTGATTCCTTGGAAACCGATGGGAGTTTGAGGAGGAAAGAAACTATGCCATGATGCTCTTTGACAGAGGACCTAGCTTTGAGCTATCTGCTGCCCACCTCAGATCAAAAACCTTGCCAAGATAACTGATATTTATACTGGATGGCTTGAAAATCAGAGTATCCATTCCTCAGTATAGCTTAAGTAAGAGAATCAGAAATCTACGTTAGTTTGTAGAAAACTGCCCAGGCTCTCAGGACCCCTTTTACTAAATCACACACTTGTATCATGCTTCAGTGTTCCCTGAGAATGCCACAGATTGGGGTTATTAAAGCCAGTATCGACTTTATTATAAAGCCATTGCTTCACACACTTCATGATGCTTGGCTCCTATACCATGTAGAGCAACAGATGGTAGCTTTCAGAACCAATGCCAGGAATATTTTATTTTTCTATGAAACTGGTACGTGTTCTCTGTGTGGTCAAAGGGACCCATACAACCGAAGTTTTTTGTTTTGTTTTGTTTTGTTTTGTTTGTTTTTGCTTTGACCACTGGGAAGCTCAAAGCCAAATTTTCAGTTCAACTTTAACAATATAAGCATCAGTGAGGTTTCCTCTTTTGGGATCTTATATATTGCTCTTGTAATTCGTCTTTTCATTGGTTGCGATTTTTTTTTTTATCCCTTATGTTTGTCTAAGGAAGGAAAGAAGATAAGAGGCAGGGGAGAGGGAGGCAACCCATTTGTCGAAATGGGATTAGACTGCTTCAGGAAACAAGAATGATCAGTCTGTCTTATTCCCCCACTTGATAAAACTGGTAAACAAAGAGATTTGGTAATTTTTAATAGGATCAAATGTTTAAGAAAATAGGAAGGATTCCTGGGGTTCCTGGGTCAGGTCATGATTCCAGGGTCCGGGATCGAGCCCCACATTGGGCTCCTTTCTCAGTGAGGACACTGTTTCCACCTCTCCCTCTGCGGGCCACTACCTCCTTCTTGTGCTCTCTGTCTGTCAAATAGATAAACAAAATCTTTTTTAAAAAACAGGAAGAAGTCCTTAGCACAAGCTCCATGGCTTGTTTTCACCAAATGGCAACAGAGGGCTTCATCCACACTAAAGAGGAAATTTTAAATTAGATGACCAGGACAGGGGACCATGGCCAAAGAGACAGATGAGTTGTTCAGTTCTAAGTAGAAGTAACTATGAAGCTCTTCATTTGGCATGCTTGAGAGACAAGTCATGGAAACAAGCAAACAAACAAACAAAAAAAAAACCACTTTCACTCCTTCTTAATTCTCATGCTACCAGCTCACACACAAGCCATGGAGAGTGAGACAGCAATAGATCAGGCTACCACGTAGGGGACATCTTGAAGCTGCCTGCACCCCCCACAGAGGGGATATCCTGGGTGCCTCACTCCCACCCTGCCAAGAGCTTGTTCTTCTGGGCCAATCCTCCACAATGTCCTCACGAGTTTAAATAAAAGCAACCAAACCAGAGTAGAGCATACTAAAACATAGATTTAGAAACATATTAGGGTAAATGAGACATTAGTAGGCTCCTGAGGGACATAAACAGAATAATAGCATGCTTTTCTTTTTCTCCTACTTTTTTTTTTTTTCTTTCCCACAGAGCCGGGGTTGAGATGGGCATGAAAATCCCCACGGAATTCGAATAATATCCCTTTGCATGTAGGATTTCACGGGAACATTCCCACAGTTGTTAGGGTTCTAGCCAGATTATGAACGAGCTAATAAATTATATTTAAAAAAAGAAAGAAAAAAGCACCCCAGTCCCCGGATCCAGTTGATGGCTACCATTTTGCAAAGGCAGCCCCAGCTGCAGGATGCAAACGCCAGGAGGAGAGTTCGACCCACAACAATGCTATTCCCCAGGGTCTGTGCTTGCTTGTTCCTTCAGCTGGTGTGTTATCTTCCTCAGAAAGGAACATAAATAAATGTTGCCTCAGACAGGAACTGCAGCAGCAAATATAAAAGCTGCATATTTGAAATTAATTGTTTTCTGGCACAATTCCGTTAAAAAAAAAATGACTTGCTTTCAGCTGAAGCGCTTCCATGTAAAGCCAATTAAGCAAGAGAAGCAACAACTGGGCTGAGGTCAATAAAGGATGTTGGCTATTGTTCAGCAATGAGGCGGGCCATACTGGTCACCATCTGTGGAAGCAAGTCAGGACACTGTTTTCAATAAAGGTTGTCGGAACCTGCTGGAAGCAAGATAACAGATGGAAAGAAATTACACCTTCAGAAGAAAACATTCCCTTTCTCATAGTTCTGTCCCCTTTATTCGTCAGCATCACCTCCGTTCTTACCTAATCCTATTCTTGGGGGAAGAATTGACGTTTTGACAGATGGACTTTATTCTGCCCAGGGATAGAGATCACTAAGCCAGATCATAAGGGCTTCATTGAAGTATAATTTGCATAATTGTAGCATTCATTCACTTTAAATTGTACATTCCAACACGGTAACATCACCACCACAGAGTTGAGGACATTTCCATTGGCCCCCAACAGTCCCCTATGTCCATTTGAGGTAGTTGATCCCCATTCCCCCCCCCCACCTCCTAGCACCAGGCAACGATTCATGTGTCTACATATTTATGTGACATTTTATACAAAGAGAATCATGCCAGGAAGGGAAGCAGTGGACAAATATTCAGCGTGCCAGGTACAGAAAAATCAAACTTATAAAAGATTTCTCCTTTCTTTTCTCCTCGAGTTGTTATGGATTTCATTTTTCACACTTAAATCTTGGATCCATTTTAAAATTTATCCAGAGTAAAGATTCATTTTTTTTTCTTTTTTCCAGATGGTGACTGCGTTGTTTCGATCCCAGTCTGTAAAGAGCCCACACTTTGCCCACTCTTTTGAGATGCTACCTGTATTAAATAGTAAATTCTTACGAGGTCTTGCTTTTAGTTTCCTAGCTTTTCCCATTCCACCTATGACTTCCTATGCCATGAACACACCTTTAAAATTACTTTCCTCTCTGATAGGAGATGGTCTCTATAGTTTACTCTTCTTTTTTGAAAAAAATTCCTTGCTATTTTTGATTGCCTGTTCTTTCCCAACAGACTTTATCTTTGGTAGGAAAGACCTTTATAAATCCAACTCAAAATGCAGAAACGATTAAGAGATTGGCGCGTTTGCCGACATGATAGCAAGTTCTTCTGAATGACAAACTAAAAGAAACAAAAATCTGTAAGGGGACACAAAAGACAAATGACCCACTGGGGAACACATATTTGCAACTCATGTCAGAGATAATGGGTTAATCTCCCTAATGTACAAGAAGTTCCTAGAAATAAAAAGACCAATGGTTCAAGAGACATAGGCAAAATATATCAATAATTCATGGGAAAGGGCTCTTGACAAGCCACTCAGTCCTACTCTTTCTTTCTTACCTGGACGTGGCACTGTAAGTGAGCAGAGTAAACAAATTCAACACCCTTTGGAGGAACACTTGTCCCCAAATTAAAACTGAGCTCTGGGGTCTCCTGGGTGGCTCAGCCAGTTAAGTGTGTGCCGTCTGCTCAGGTCATGATCCCAGGGTCTTAGGATCAAGCCCCGCATCAGGCTCCCTACTCAGTGGAGAGCCTGATTCTCCCTCCTCCTCTGCCATCCCCCCTGCTTGTGCTCTCTTGTTCTCTGTCAAATAAATAAATAGAATCTTTTAAAAAATACTCTATGTTGGCTAATTGAATTTCATTTAAAAATTAACTAAATAAATAAAGAAATAAATAATAAAACTGAGCTTTGGAAGAAAAATGGAAGAAAAGACAATATTGGTATTCTGGGGGTCCTTCAGAGTTATCAAAGCAAACACATAAAGACTACTAGGAAAATCCATGAATCACAAAAAGTATCAGTAGTGTCTCAAAATGCAAAATTAGGAAGAGAAAGTTAAAGACGGGCTTTAGGACAGTTATTAAAGAAACCTGGGCAGGGACTGATCAGAACCTGTAAATTAAACCAATTTCTGACACAGTCGGTGGTCTTATCTTTGGAACACATGGGTCCGTACTGAGTCCTAGGAAAGTATTTTCTTACGGTCTAATCTCAGAACACACTGCTCCAAAGGAGCTGGTATTTGAATGACTTAAATTTTAATAGTTTTGTTGCACATCACCATTTGAGATATTTTATCTGTTTGTGAGTTATAGAACAAGATTAGGAGTTGTGATTTTTCTATTTTCATTTCTCACGGTTTATATAGCATTTTGATATCCTCCATAACTAATCCATTAGGTATGTGCTATAATATTCATTTTATCAATGAGAAAAGTGATGTGCTATGATTTTTAAGTATTTTGTCTAAATTCCCACAGTTATTAAGTGGCAGAACTGAGTTTCATAGTCAAGTTGTCTAACTGCAAAGCCTGGGCTTTGAACTTCTACTTCAAATGCCTCTGAAGCAGGGATTCTACACTTGGTGTGCATCAAATAACTTCAAGAAGATTTTTAACCCCTGCAAACTGTATGCTAAATTTTGGATATATGTGTATCTGTGGGAAGAGAGAAGAAAATGCATCTGATCCTACACGGGTACGTAGGTGAACCAGCAAGGTAGGTTAAAAATCTTAGCCCTAAAGGAATTGTCTCCTTAAACCAGGGATGTGTCAGTCCCACATTAAGGTGGAGAGAGGACATCTATTTATTTTAAAAACAAAATGGGCAGGGTGACCTCTTTCGGAGCCATTACATGGATTGAGTTTCTCATCTGTAGCTTCTCTGGAATTTAAATAAAGAGCTGAAAGGAAGCAGACAATTACCTTGGATTGAGAACCCATGGAAAAGAGAATCCATGAATTCTCTTTAGCCAGTGCAATTGCCTTGGAAAGTCAAGCAGGGCATCTGAAAGTCATCAAGTGCCTTGGGCTCTCTAAATCATGTCCATTTATTCCAGACAGTTCCAAGAGGAAAGTGATTTCAAAAGGATAACTCTATTTTCTACACAGTACATGCAAATTTGAAATAGAAATTAAGCTTTCAGTTTCTTCCCAATACAACCTCATTCCAGAAGGTTTTAAAATAAAAAACTGAAGTTTGATTCATAGCATAATAGGTAAGTTGTTTTTCCGAGAACAAGAAAATTTGCTCTAATTCGTTTGTTCACGAGACTAGTTTTTCAAATAAAAATAGTGAAGGAGTTTGGAAACAAACAAAACATGATCATTCACTAAAAAAACAAAAAACCAAAAAACAGATAACAGAACAAAACAAAACTCTGTGAGTTTCTCCCTTATGGCTTGTTGCAAACTATGCCCTCCAAAACAGATTGAATAAAATTTCTTTGAGAGTAAGATCATAAGCTAATAGCAAGAACAAAAGTCCCTCTATAGACACAAGGATTTAGCATCATATTTTGAAAAGGCACAGAGACAAAAGAAGCAAGCAGCTCACAAGACACAGCGAATTGTCTCTACTTTATGGAGCCTGACAATTTCATCTTTTTTGAACACTTCACATTAGGCACTTTTTTTTTTTTTTTGGATGCTTATCTTTTTTTTAGTATGCTTATTCTATTACAGGCAACCTGCAGCTGTTATGCACATTTCTGAATAAACGTTAATTTATAATAAGGTATTGTTTGTCACAGAAGACAAGGGGGAAATTGAACTCTTTCTGTCCATCTGGAGATGGTGAGCAGCTGGTTGAAATCAGGGATCTGATGTATTTCATTTTCTAAGTATCTCACCACCTTAACACACTAGCCCAGCCATAGCTGTTCCCTGGAATACATGTTGGTCTCTATCATCTAAACTTCCCCATTATTCTGCAGCCATCTGGCTGGGGGTTTGTTCTAACCCTTGGAAGTTTTGCCTTCTGTGAAACAAGTGTCTGAGAATTCATGAGAAGAGACTCTGTGCCACACTGGGGCAGAGGTTTCTCAACAGTCAGAGTCTGAAATTAACCATAACCAGACTGCATGCATGCCTGAAGTCAAATTATTCATATTATAGGGCAAACACAACAGTAATTTTGTGGCTGAAAAAGATTGTCTCAATCACGCCTGTGGCAAAACCATTAAAACGCATAAGAGACAAACAAACAGAAAAGGCAAACACAAATGTGCTTTATATCCCTCTGAGTGTTCAGCTGGTAGAAGGTCACATCCAGATTATATGCCACGGAGAAACTCTGAAGTGGATCTTCACCAAAAGCTCTCTGTGAGGGCCAAGAAGTGAACCACTAACTTTAGAAATGTGCAAATATGTGTCAAGTGAGAGCATTCTAAATCTTGCCAGAGGAAAACCATTAAACTGTACATCTATCTTCTCTCAAAGCTTTTTGAGGGGTGCCTGGGTGGCTCAGTGGGTTAAGCCTCTGCCTTCGGCTCGGGTCATGATCTCGATCCTGGGATCGAGCCCCACATCAGCCTCTCTGCTTAGCAGGGAGCCTGCTTCCCCTCCTCCACCTCTGCCTGCCTCTCTGCCTACTTGTGATCTCTGTCAAATAAACAAATAAAATCTTTTTTAAAAAAAGCTTTTCAATACATAGTTAGTTCATTTATTTTAAATTACTGTTACACTAATATATGTAATTTACATTTTCCCTAGACCCACAAGCCGAAGCAACATAAAATTAGTGAATCTGGATATAAGGAGTAGTCACCGAGTTGTTTCCTCAACATCAAAATTATTACATTGTTAGTCCATAAATTCCAAGTATTCAGAGTTTAAAGTCATTTCTTCATGGTCGTTATGGGCTTCCTGATTTTTTTTTCTTTTCATATTAGGTTTATGGTCCATGAAGTTATGAGATGCTATAAAATGACTAAGAATTTTAGCCTCAGAGACCACAATCATACAAATATGACCAGACTTTGTAATTCTGGGGAGAATTACTAGACTATCATTCCAAGACTAGCTTACCAACTTCAGGCAAGTCTTAGAGTGAAAATAAAATCTCAGGGCATCACCCAGAATTAAGGTTAAACTAAAAATGGACTAGGCCTGGATCATAATAGACCATAATTGGATCATGATAATTGTCCAATGTCCTAACTGCCCAACAGAAAGCTTAAATTCTGTGGGAAGATTACATCGTCCAAGGCCTATAAAATAGTTCATAAGCCATTCCTAGCATTCAATCAAAAATTACTAAGCATGACAGGAACTACTGACCAAAAAAGACAATAAAAACAGCCTTACAAATGATAGGGTGATTATACTCATCAGACAAGGTGATTAAAAAAAAAAAGAAGAAGAAAAGAAAAGAAAAAAGAAACTATAATGAATATATTAAGAAAAGGAAGAAACAGATGCAGAATTTTATCAGGCAATGAAATCTATTAAAAAGAATCCAAAAGAAATTTCAGAACTGAGAAAATGATTTCTTGAAATTAAGAGCTCATAAGGTGAGTTTAACAGCAGAACAGAAAACTAGTTAATTGGAAAACAAATCAGTAGACAAATTAGATTGAAGCACAGAGGAAGTGAAAGTGGGATATTTAAAAAATAGTATTAAAAAATGTATGGGACATAGTAAAAAATTCTAATGTACATGTAATTAGAGAAGCCAAGAAAATGAAGGATAATGAGGTAGGATTTAAATAGGTAACAGCTAAGAAAATTCTAAAATAGACGTAAGACATCAAGTCATAGATTCAAGAAACTTCATAAAACAAAGGGGGATGAATTCAAAGACAACCAAACCTAGGAACTTTGTTGTAAAAGCTCTCAAACCAAAGACAAAGAGAAAATCTCAAAAGCAGCCTGATTTGCTGTTCTCTGAGGGCGCACTGAGGAGTGGGGCCCCAGACTCTCCCTCGGCTCCTTCGGGCCGGAGACTGGGAGGCCGCCATCTTCATTCCCGTCCTCCGGAACTCTACGGAAAGCGCTCAGGGAGCAAAAGCTCCCGAAAGCAAAACCGAGGGGATTACTCAGCCCCGCACCTGGTAAGGGCAGAGCAATTCCGCCTGGGGCAAAGACACTTGAGAATCATTACAACAGACCCCTCCCCCAGAAGATCAACAAGAAATCCAGCCAGGACTAAGTTCACCTACCAAGGAGTGCAGTTTCAATATCAAGGAGAGCAGTGGAATTCCAGAGGAGGAGAAAGCAAAGCACGGAACTCATGGCTTTCTCACCATGATTCTTTAGACTTGCAGTTAATTGAATTTTTTTTCTTTTTCAATTTTTTTTCTCTTCTTCTGCTAAATTTTTTTTAACTTTTACCCTTTTCTTTTTTAACGTTTTAAACGAGTTTATCTAATATATATACATTTTTTTCCTTTTTATAATTTTTCTTTATTCGTTTTCTTCTTTTAATTGTTTCATTTTTTTTTCTTTCTGAACCTCTTTTTATCCCCTTTCTCCTCCCTCACGATTTGGGATCTCTTCTGGTTTGGTTAAAGCATATTTTCCTGGGGTTGTTGCCACCCTTTTAGTATTTTACTTGCTCCTTCATATACTCTTATCTGGACAAAATGACAAGGCGGAAAAATTCACCACAAAAAAAGGAACAAGAGGCAGTACCAAAGGCTAGGGACCTAATCAATAAAGACATTGGTAACATGTCAGATCTAGAGTTCAGAATGACGATTCTCAAGATTCTAGCCGGGCTCGAAAAAGGCATGGAAGATATTAGAGAAACCCTCTTGGGAGATATAAAAGCCCTTTCTGAAGAAATAAAAGAACTAAAATCTAACTAAGTTGAAATCAAAAAAGCTATTAATGAGGTGCAATCAAAAATGGAGGCTCTCACTGGTAGGATAAATGAGGCACAAGAAAGAATTAGCAATATAGAAGACCAAATGACAGAGAATAAAGAAGCTGAGCAAAAGAGGGACAAACAGCTACTGGACCACAAGGGGAGAATTCGAGAGATAAGTGACACCATAAGATGAAACAACATTAGAATAATTGGGATTCCAGAAGAAGAAGAAAGAGAGAGGGGAGCAGAAGGTATATTGGAGAAAATTATCGGAGAGAATTTCCCCAATATGGCAAAGGGAACAAGCATCAAAATCCAGGAGGTTCAGAGAACTCCCCTCAAAATCAATAAGAATAGGTCCACACCCCGTCACCTAATAGTAAAATTTACAAGTCTTAGTGACAAAGAGAAAATTCTGAAAGCAGCCCGGGAAAAGAAGTCTGTAACATACAATGATAAAAATATTAGATTGGCAGCAGACTTATCCACAGAGACCTGGCAGGCCAGAAAGAGCTGGCATGATATATTCAGAGCACTAAATGAGAAAAACATGCAGCCAAGGATACTATATCCAGCTAGGCTATCATTGAAAATAGAAGGAGAGATTAAAAGCTTCCAGGACAAACAAAAACTGAAAGAATTTGCAAACACCAAACCAGCTCTACAGGAAATATTGAAAGGGGTCCTCTAAGCAAAGAGAGAGTCTAAAAGTAGTAGATCAGAAAGGAACAGAGACAATATACAATAACAGTCACCTTACAGGCAAGACAATGGCACTAAATTCATATCTCTCAAGAGTTACCCTGAATGTTAATGGGCTAAATGCCCCAAACAAAAGACACAGGGTATCAGAATGGATAAAAAAACAAAACCCATCTATATGTTGCCTACAAGAAACTCATTTTAAACCCAAAGACACCTCCAGATTTAAGGTGAGGGGTTGGAAAAGAATTTACCATGCTAATGGACATCAGAAGAAAGCAGGAGTGGCAATCCTTATATCAGATCAATTAGATTTTAGATTTTAAGCCAAAGACTATAATAAGAGATGAGGAAGGACACTATACCATACTCAAAGGATCTGTCCAACAAGAAGATCTAACAATTTTAAATATCTATGCCCCTAATGTGGGAGCAGCC
>PJEN01010613.1:0-69389 GCA_004024605.1 Pteronura brasiliensis
TAGGAAATATATGATCAATTCTATTAATTTCATTAATAATGAATGCTATTAAAATGGTATTAATCAGCTTTCATATTGAATATAATTATATATTTATATTATACACATTTTATATAGAGTATGCTGATATATATGTTATTATATACACTATAATATATAATGGGAACTATATCATTAATTCCATTAATTCCATTAATAATGAATATATTATTAAAATGGTATTAATATATATGTCATGTAATGTCCATGTAATGTCCTGTTTGCCTCACACAACAAATGGCCTGAATCCATATATAAAAGTATTCCGAGTTCAAACAAACAGTCACAGATTTGCTGGGGTTCTTTATGTGATAAATTATCAATTATGGGATAATTGGCTAATTTGTGATGCCATGTCTGTTTGTGAGGTAGGGATTCCTGCTGTCTTATTGGTGGAGTTTGGGCTTGGAAGCCCACCATGTCCCTTTGAACCCAAGTTCAGCTGCTGAGCAGCTGAACATTTCTGACTCTCAACTCCCTCCGCTTTCAGAAAGGGGTAACACAGGTGCCTGTCCCTGGGGGCTCTCGGGATGGGTAAAGGGGATAGGAGATGGTCAGATGCATGGCGAGCACTTGGCAAATTTGCTCTCCCTGGCATGGTGGAGATTTTCTGACTCTGGAGATTTACTCTGAATTTCTGTCCCTTGAAGATTTACTCAACGGGGGCTATTTGAAAGCTTGTAGGGCCTGATTAGGTCTCCTGGAATGCCAAACCCAGTGCCAGGGGAACGAACGGGCAGTGGGAGACGTCATGGATCCCAGTGTTGCCTTTCAGAAATGTTTGAGAAACATCAGCATCCTCGTGCAGGATTTCCTTGGCCCTCCAGAGTCAGGCAGGACATCCCCCATGATGACCCAAACATCGTGCATGGGAGACACGGCATGAACCCCATCCACTACCGGTGGCATGGGTCCATCTCCGTCTGGTGAACCACTGAGCTTTGAAGATGGAAAGGGCAGTTGGAGGGGGGAAAAGAAAAAGTCAATAAAATAGACCACCTACAACAAAAGAAAGGACGCACAATTATTTGCACAAAGCATTAGAAAATACTGTGATATTTTATTATTAAAAATGCTGCTGAAAAGTTTATACATATGTGTCCAGCCATATATATCTTCTATCATTACTTAAGGCAAAATCAAAAACAAAATTGCAAAATAATAACCCAAGAAACCATTAAACCCTGCGTGCCTGTGAAGGTCAAGAATAAAAGCCTAGGAAAGGTTCTTTTTTTGTGTGTTTTTTTTTAACTTATTTTTTTTCTCATTTTTTTCCTCTTTTTTTCACTTTTTTATAGATAGCAAGTATATTTTATTCTCATAGAACTCTATGAAGATTCTATAACTTCTTTCCATGTAGAAATAAGATATCCCTTAAGATGTATTAAATTTCTTTTGATCATATCCTCTGTAAAAGCTAAAGTTATTCACTTAACAAGAACTCTTTTTTTTTTTTCTTATCCAAATGTCACAAGCCTGACACATTATGTGCATATTGCTAGCAGAAGACAGTTGGAAATACTAAACAAATATTGGAATTCACATTACAAACATACTGGACCCACACGGATGCGAAGCATCACTTCCCACGTCGGTTCACGGAGAGCCTACCTGCCGTACCCAGCTGGGGGAGGGAGGGGGGATACGGATCTTGCAGAAAATGACCTGACGATAGCTTCAGAAAGTGAGGAACTGGGGGACAGAACTCGTATCCGGGAGACCCCTCGCTGCAGGAAAGGAGTGTGGTTTCACCGTGTGCAAAGTCGGGATTCAGAGAGTTCACGTACGCCTATGTACAGAGAACCACCCCTCTTTGGATTTAAACCCAGAGAAATGGCAGGTTGGGTGGTGTCCCTTGTAGGCAGGTCTAAGGACTGCCTTTTTCTAGAGGGCGTCTTTGAACGTGTCGGTGGAGGTCACTACCGTGTTCGTGGAGGGGGGTCCGTTTGCAAAGGTCGTGCTGGGTCGGGGGACGAAAGGACCTTGGGCTGTATTTGTGGAGCATCCCCAACTCGGCAAGGACTTTGAAGCCTGGGTTTCCAACACAGCCCCCTTCGAGACAGTATTTTCAAATATCTTTGGCTACTATTTCCCGATGTTGCGATCATTCTTGAAAGGCAGACGACAGAGTCGCCACGGCTATCTGTCCCTTCCGCTTTGGGACACTCAAAGCATGCCTTCAGGGGAATTTAAAGGACAGTGGGAACATGGGAAGGTGTCGGACAGCCGATCTCCGGTCCCCAGCTTGCCTATCGAAAATGGGTGAGGAACCTGCGTTTCTTACCTGGACGGGGAAAGCTATCCTAAAGTCCCCTGGGGAAACCTATGCAGAGTACTTGGTCCAATGTTCTACCCTTTTCTGTGGGTTTGCCTCCTCTCTGCCATATTCACGGATCGGTGAGTGACACACAAGCCCACGAAAGGCAGGTCTTTCAGACAAGCGTATGTTTTATCCGATAAATGATAGAAAGAATTTAAAAAAAAAATATTGCTCACTGATAAATAAGGGCCTTACTGCTTAAACAAAAGCCTTCTGCAGCTGCGGGGGAACACTGAGCCGTATTTACCCGGCAGGGCACGGCCCCACCAAAGGCAAGCTTTCTTTCCCTTTTGGCAACTTTCCTTTTTCGCGACTCTCCCTCAACATATTCAAAGGACCCCAACGACAGACCAAGATCTGTGTTTTGTTTCTCCTGCCGGCGCTGTTTTCTCATTCAGCAGGTTTTAATACACTCCACGCGGGGGATCCGACCCGGCCTTGCAACTTTAGGAAGGTTCACACACACAGACACCCGAAAATAAAAGTGGCCTCCAACCAGCAGTCTCCTAAGAACGCTTTTGCGTGCATCTGTGCAACCCCACAGAGGGGGAAAAAAGCCCCACTGCGCAGACAGTCTGGGTCCGATGCACGTCCCCACGTCCTCCTGCAAAGGAAACGCGTTAGAAAGCCCCGCGTCATGGCTCACCGCAAGGAATTAAGAAGAAAATCGTCCTGCGTGCGGGAGGAAACAGAGGTGAATGACTAATGTGTATATTTATATATATATATATATACATACAGACCACAATGAAAAGCACAATGTCGGTAAAAGCTCTTTCAAACGGAAAACACCAATAAAAGCTTTTTTTGTTGTTGTTGTTGTTGGTTGGTTTGTTGTTGCTGTTTTTTTGTGTTTTTTTTTTTGTTTTGTTTTGTTTTTGTTTTGTTTTTACCCTCTGTGTGCGTTTTTGTTTAAACTCACAGCTATGTACATTTTTTTTCTTTTTTTTCTTTTTTTTTTTTTTTACAAAGTTTCTTAAATATAGTTCAGGCTGGCAAAACAGGTTTGCACAGAACTATAGGTATGTTACTACAGAGTCTGCTCTTTTAATAGGAAAATTCTGCTTCTCCTTCTCTCTGGATCACAGCTCCATAGGCAGGGTAAAAGCCCACCGTCTTTCAATCCTTCCGTAGAGCCATCCGTCATATGGCACATAAAGAACTTTGTGTCTTGTTTTGTTTTTCCATTGTAATTAAAAAAAAATTATTTTTCTTTTTAAGTGTCCCTGGCTGAGTTCCCAAAGGGTCAGCTTCTCTCGTTGCATTGGAAACACCCAGGTCCTTGAGAGGGCGATGTCCTCGTCACGCTGAACGTTGGCTGGAGAGATGGGGATGTTGACGGGGTCCTGGAACGGCGATGAAATCGTTTTCACATTTCTCAGGGTCAGAAGTTGATCTCGTAATACTGGGGAACGCCAGTGGGATGGGTCCGTGGGGGGACACGCGCGATGGCGGCCCCACGGCATTTCTGTTGTTGTGGTGGTGGTGTTTGTTTCTGTCCTAAGTCAGTGGGATGACAGACATTCCTTGCAAGGAGAAGTTGCTTCTCTCTTTCTCCCTCTCCGGTGGGGAGGAGCTGAGGGCGGGGAAGGGAACCGCAAAGCTATACCCGAGTGGTCGAGTGTCCATGGGGGAGATTTGTACTGTTTTGTCCTCCGCTGAAGGTGTTGAACGTGTGTAACGGCTGCATGCCCGTCAGTGTGTTGGGAATCATGGTGATGGTGTTTGGTGTCATGAGTGGGATGTCGTCCGGAGACCGGCGCAGGGTCAGGGTGTAGTCCGGGGGACAGGTGAGCCTCAGCGTGTCGTGAGCCTGAAGGGACTCGCACTCGTGGTCGTGCTCCAACTGCTTCATCTGCAGCGACATGATCTCCTCGTTCTGGATGTGAGCAATGTCGTTGGTCGTGTTTCTCTGGGGACTGGGGCGCCTGTGCGTCTCGTGGCGCCTCTTGTCCTTCTTGTAGTACAGAGCCGCAAAGGCCAGGATGTTGAGGAAGAGCAGGGAGGCCCCCACGGCGATGGTGACGCTGAGTTCGGTGGAGTAATCCCGTTTGGTTTCAATGAGGACGGTGGTGTCCTCAGGCCCCGTCTTGTGAGGGTCCTTGGAGTGTTTGGGGTTGTTGGCGGGAGTGATGGCCGGGCGTTTGGTGGTGGGCCAGATCTTGGCGGGAGACCGCCGGGTGCCATAGGGGAACGAAGTCATGTCAGGAGGAGGGACCTTGGTGGTCGTGGACACATACTGGAAGATCTCATTGAGGTTGTGCAGGTGGGGAACTAGTTCAAGCCAGAAAGCCACCTTGGTAGCCCGGTAGTGATCCCTCACTCTGGGCTTCAGGCCAATATGCAGATAGAGCTGGTCTTTGGGGTTATACTTGGACCATGCCACTTCCTCAAAGCGATTGGGTTTTGTGTGAATGAACTTGGTATCCTGAGGAACAGGCTGGTTCGGGTCACTGGGGACAGAAGAGAGAAGAAAAGAGAAAGGTCACACTCTTCGACACAGGACAAGTCAACCTCCTCATCAAATACCACAGGGAATGACAACCGGGAAACCACACCTGTTTACCGATGAGCGCCGGGGACCCGAGAAGCCACAGACTCGTTCAACTGTAATCCATGCATGATCACCATTTTATGTTCTCATTAACATCCTCTCCCTTCCCTTGATGTTAAACATCATTCCTCATGGCGGACGTATGGCATTTCCCTAACATTTGTACTATTTTTTGAGAAGATTAAATGCTCTTCAACCAGGAAAAGGTGAAAAAAATGGGTGTAGGAAGTTTTATAGGATTTTAAGCATAGCTACTTTTGCGCCATAAATCTGAACCAATTTTTCCCCCCCACACAGGGACATTTGGCAATGTCTGGAGACACTTGGTCATCATGGGTGGAGGGAAGTGTCATGAATGCATGGAGGGTTTGGGGGCACTGTTCAACATTTTCCCATGCCCCAGAGCCCCCCCCCCCCCGAAGGAAGTCTCTTGTCACAAATGTCAATAGTATTGAGGCTCAGAAATCCTGACTTGGAGGCCATTGTTCAAAAAGTAGGCATTCTGTTTCTTGCTCAAGAGTGGCGTCTGCAGTAGATGAATACACATTGGAGGCTGAATAAGTAAAATGTATGCTAAAAGTCAAATAAAAACAGGCTTTATGATTGCAAAATGTGAGTCAGTGGTAATAGGTGTCATGTGTTTGCTCTCAGTCTGAAAGAGGGATACTTATATACTTGAGAACCCGTTGAAGGCTGAGTCACATAGAGATCAAACCATATTCCATTACTTCTAAGAATCTTGATAAGATCACACTTTTAGATACGGCGAGGTTAACGTGTTTAAGAGAAGTAACACTCGGTGCTGGAAACTGGAAGGGTTCTGCAGACGGTAAGTGCACCGGGCCAACTTTAGAACCTGAGATTTTTTTCCTATTGTTCACATAAGTGAGCCCAGGCAGAGAAAGAATCATCAAAATTAAAGAATAATGCACAGCACGTGGTACTTGAAGCATCTTTGCCACCTATTTTCTTAATATAACAACCAACTGCCCCAACATATCGTATTCTCATTTCTTCCATTTATTTTTAGGGTTGGTCCAGCAAAGTATAAAAACGTACTTCATCTTAATGTTTATTTGTTTCGAGAATGCTGAGGTTATGCACAGCAGAATGTCACGTGGTGGACAGCCCTGGGCGTTCCAACATCACGGAGGGGCCAGGACAAGCTGGGACCGGCACACCCATGTTGCTTGCCCTAGGTGTGCTAACTTCTGCTTTGCAGGGAACAGCTTCTTGGCAGCATTTATAAACCCACGTCCAGACCCTGCCTCTCAGCTCATATGCCAGAAGACTGGGGGACCGAAGGTCCTCCCTGAAGACCCCAAGTCCACACACATGACCCTGCCTTGTGCGTGATGCAAACAATAGAGAGACCAACAGGGGCAGCGTCTGCTAAGGGAGGGACCTTTGCCCTCAGTACGAAGTTGTCAAAAGCAGTTCCATGAATTAAGCTCTACAGCTGTCCCCCTTTACAGGCGTGAAATCGTGAGCAAACTCGTAAGCCTCTCTGGGGCTCGTCGTCTTCATCTATAGAATGGGTGAGAATAGTGGAATTGGAAGTAAGTGATGGAGGTTAAGGAAACACTACAAAGTGTGGGGCAAATAGGGACAGCTTAATAAATATTGTCCCCTTCTGCCAATATGTAAAGTGGAATATCTAAAAATTGCTTAGGGACAGAGGACTATAAAGTATTATACTGTAATACCCACAGCACTCACCGGATACCATATCCTGTATATAGTGCTTGCCAGATGAAAGTGTACTTTATACCACAGTATATACGGTATACTGTACACTGTGCATGGTACTTACTGTGTACCACAGTATATACGGTATACTATACACTGTGTATATTTACTGGATACCATAGTACATACCGTATACTATACACTTCAGATATTTACTGTATACTCCAGTATATACGGTATACTCTACACTGTGCATGGTATTTACTGAGTACCACAGTATATACGGTATACTATACACTGTGTATATTTACTGGATACCATAGTACATACCGTATACTATACACTTCAGATATTTACTGTATACTCCAGTATATACGGTATACTCTACACTGTGCATATTTACTGTGTACCACAGTATATACGGTATACTGTACACTGTGGACACTGTATACCACAGTATATATCGTATACTATAAAATGTTCATGGCATTTGCTGTATATTACAGTAAATATGGTATACTATACACTGTGCATATTTATATTGCAATATATATGGCATACTATAAATATGTGCATATTACTGTATACCACAGTATATACAGTATACTATACACTGTGCATATTTATATTGCAATATATATGGCATACTATAAATATGTGCATATTACTGTATACCACAGTATATACAGTATACTATGCACTGTGCATATTTACTATATACCACAGTATATCCAGCATACTTTATACAGTGCACATGATATATGATATTATATATGGTATACTACCTTTGTATATTGCATATATTACAAATCATAGCATATACAGTGTGTTAGGAACATGGTATACTGTGCATAGTATTTACTGCCTGCCACAGTATATACGGTATACTACACATGGCACATATTTACTGTTTACCACAGTATATACGACATACTATATTTGTATATTGCAAATATTATAAATCATAGCATATACATAGTATATTAGGTACACAGTATACTGTGCATAGTATTTACTGTATACCAAGGTATATATAGTATACTGAATTGTATTATATTGTAAATCATAGCATATACAACCTATTATATACTGTCTATAGTATACATTGTGTCGAACTATAGTGTATACTACAGTATATACGGAATACTATACACAGCACATGATACTGACTGTACACCATGGTATATACAGTATACTGTGTTTGTATATTGCATATATTACGAATCATAGCATTGGCAGTATATCATATACTATCTATAGAATACACTGTGTAAAAGCATACTGTATACCACAGTATATGAGGTTCGCTGCATACTGTACATAGTACTTACTGTGTACCATAGTATATATGGTATATGGTATTTGTATATTGTATATTTATAAATCATAGCATATATAATATAGATATACTGTCTATAGTATACATTGATAAAAGTGTACTGTACACCAGAGTATATGTGGTACACTATACATAATATTTATTGAACAGTATACTGTATTTTTATATTGCATATGCTATAAACAATAGTATATGCAGTATATTATAGACTGTCTATAGCATACATTGTATAAAAATATACTGTATGCCACAGTATCATATATACTATGAATAGTATATACTGTACACTATAGTTTATATGGCATACTATATACTGTACATAGTCTTGATTGTATATCACAGCATATATACTCCCTATAGTATACATTGTATACAATTATACTTACACCATAGTATATTATGTACTATAGATAGAATGTATTGTATACCACAGTATATACCACAGTATATACTGTATGTTATACAGCACATATAGTATATATTCTATCCCACAGTATATCTGGTATACCGTATATTACATACAGTATATACTGTATAAAAATATATGGTAGTTTTATAATACAATATATACTGTATGAAAGTATATTGTATACCATAGTATACACTGCATAAAATGTACTATATATGTAGATATCTATATATGATATATAGATATAATTATAAATGTGGTATACAGGAAAAGAAATTTTACCTTTTAACTGAAGACACACTCACTGCAGTGCTTTTATTTTACTAATGGGATTAAGAAAATAAAACAAAATTATAGGTCCCCATGTCATGAGTTTTCTTATTTATTTGTTCATTTATAAGCATTAATAGATTTAAAAATAAATTTTTTGTCTCTTTAAAATTCTTACAATGTTTCATAAAAATGTTTGCTTCCATAGAGCACCTCATGTTTCCTTTTTTGAGTCTTCTGGAATAAATTTTTGAAAAAATTCCTGTTTAATCGGAATCTGCCATGGAAACATTTGTTATTGATTTTTATTGTTCTAAAACCAAAGAAAGGTGGTGAGGATTCCTACTATTTTCTCATTGATCTGATTTCACTGAATTGGGTCTATTAGCTGTGTGGACCTTTTATTAAGCAGGGGGCATCTAAGAAAGAGAGCGTTCTGTTCATGTTGGATATTGGACTATTTTTGATGAAATTCAGTGTACATTTGAAAGGTAAAGAAACACATTTATTTTGTTCTCAAAGAATAGAGCAGAGGATTTTGAAAATCCATATAAGTAATCTTTAGCCTGATACAATCTATCTATTAAAGTTCTTGGAGATGCACAGTCAGACCCCTTAACCCAACATAAACTCACAGAGCTCAGGAAAGTCCATCATTTTCCTTGTCAAATTCTCCAAACACAGCAAGACCTCTAAGTGGGATATGAGTGTCTTGCCTTTTAGACCTGACTTCCACCAGCAGCATGTTTTAATTTCCATAAGTAAAATTAAAGATCATAATGATTAAGAATAGAATGAAACAGATGTATCTTCTCTCCCTAGTAAAATCCCCAATGCATATACCTGTATCTCCATTTCCCAGCACCTGAAACACATTTTCACCTGTCATCATTGGGGACATCCTTCTGGCAGGGAATAGTCAAGTGCATTTCTAGGCTCTTGTGATCCATTTTATTTGCTAGAGATAGGCAATATGATTTCTTTAAAAATAGTGGTAAACTCTCTGAGAGGCTCTTCTTGATGGTGGAAGGTCTCCCTTCCACCTAACATAATGTGGTAGCTGACTCTCTGTTACTAGACCTCTCAGAAGAAGACCACCCATTATGCACCAAGAAAATGGGTCCGATGATACATGCCCCCCTACACACCAGGTGGAGATGTTCCTTCATTCAGCTTAAATTGTGTTTTGGCAAGAAAGGTCATTTCAAGACCAGATGTAGGCTGCAGCTCTCCCTAAGTCATCCACCCTAAGTGCCTCTCGCTTTAGGTTGAATACAAATTCATCCCAGGATAACCAGCAAAATTGAAAGTCATGGCCTGTGAGGCAGACCGACACTGATGTCCTGAGAACAAATCCAAGAATTGAAATCTGTGTTAGTTGCCTTGGTCATGCCAGAAGCATCTTTCCATTCTCGCAACTCTGATACCATTTCACTAAGACCTTTGATGGACAAGGCTTCATCTGGTTGTCCCAAGCGCTATTTGTTGCAATGTGTTCTATAGAGATCAAGTCTCCCTTGGTGTCCCCTTTATTGGCACGTCCCACACAGGATGCAAACCAAATCAGTGTTTGGTCCATGAGTACTTGGATTCTACGGACCGGTTGGGTCTCGTGTTCCCAAAGAGACTGTAGATGACACAGAGGGCACTTCTTCTTCATGCTCTGTTAACCTTGGAATTCATTTTAGTTTTTTACTTCTCTTTGATCAGAACTTTCCACATCAGCTATATTTGTAGACTAGTACCTGTCTTGACCTAGGCTGTTGTTTTTCCAGCCCTGTTTTGGGTGAGTCTTCTAACCCAGATCACGGAAACCGCCTCTTAGCTCTAAGGAACTCTCCTCTCTCCTTCCTCTCTCCCCCCTACACTCATATTCCCAACACAACTCTTCTGTGCTTAACGACAAACAGACCATGGAATGTAGACATTGAAACCCAGACAGAAGGTCACAGCCATGAGTTTTGGGTTGTACAACAAGTGACACCAGCATACATTTGCCTGGTCTGACGTGTGAACACTAAGGAACACGCGTGGTGTCTGGAAGGTGCAGAAGATTGGAAGAAACACCAAACGAAAATGGGGATGCATGTCCTGATGCCATGTCCTCATCTCCCCATAGCAACGTGTTGTGATGGACAGATGGTGAGATACTCCCACACAGGACATTCCGTGGCAACCTGCCTACGTGTCTCTATCTTTGGATGGCCATCTTATTAACGTGTCGGACAGATTGGCTTAGAAGTCCCACCTGCCCCATGCTGTCTTGACTGATTCTATCTGCCATGAATGACCCTAGTTCCCAATAAGGTGCTAGGCACAGAGACTTGAAATTTTGGGACCAGCATCCAGTAGAATCTTGGGCATGGAGGGCATTAAAAATAGCACACAATCATGGAAGGTTGTGGTGTTTTTTAATCCTGGCTCCGTTTGAAAGATCTTGGTGAAAAGGTCCATTGGGTGGTAGGAGCTCTTTCCCATCTCATGACATTAATTAATTTCCTTTATCTTTTTCTCTTTCTTTTTTAAACAGCGCAAGAGCATTGGCCTCAGAGCCTTCGGCAAGGGGAGAGGCTCTAATGAGAATTTAATGGCTTTGTTTGGATTTTACCAGTTTTTTAATGGTTCAGTTACAAGGGTGATGAATGATCCTCACTTCCCGTTTAAGAAAATCATAGGAAGTTCATCTCCAAACAAGTAAGGAAAAAAGTATGTGGTTTTAACTAAGGTAGGCAATGGCAGTGTGTTTAGGTATGTAGTAAAGAGTGCTATGTGTGGACGCCAGTGTCCGTGAAGGGGCTGGCCACCATTTGGGAAGTGGCCCTGTGAGGCTTTCTGCTTCAAGAATGTGACACTTTGCTAGAAAAGGCATCCCATACCTGAGTTCAACGATACAACCAGGCATCATACTGCCTTTCACAGGGCTGATGTTTGACGTGTTCCCCCTTGACATCAACACAGGCTGATATGCTCACCCCCAGTCCCTCAGAATGTGGCCTTATTTGGAAATAGGGCCATTGTGGATGGCATCAGTCAAGATGGGACAGAGAAGGTGGGAATCCTAAGAGCCAGTATGACCAATGCCTTGTTAAAAAGAGGGGCAGGTAAAGACAGAGAGACACAGGGGGGCTGGCCTGGGAGGCAGATGCAGGAATTGGAAGGACGTCACTGGACAGCAATGCCAAAGACACCTGCCAAGCAGCAGTAGCTAGGAAGTAGCGGGAAACCTCCCTGTAGAGGTTTTAGAGGAAGCCTGGCTCTACCAACACCTGCATTTTGGACTTCCAGCATCCAAACTCTGAGATAAGATATTTTTGTGGTTTTAATTGACACCGTCTATGGTACCCAGTTTTAGGAGCCTCAGGAATGGTACAATAATGCAAAATAAGGATGGTATAAAAATGCTTGTGGACGTGACCTCAGTCATGTCCTTGTCGAAGAGAGAATTTTCAGGCGACAGGCCAGCAAGGTTCTCAAAGGTCCACACATCCTCTGGTCCCCCCCGCCCCCAAATAAGCCTTTCTTAGACCAAACTTGTCACATCTGACAGTTCCAAGTGTGTATCCGTGCCACATACTTGCCACTCTATAAGCATGCCGTACTTTTGCTAAGACCCCAAAATATTCTGGAACCGCTTGCCGCCCAGGAATATTGTGGGTCTCCGTAAAGAATGACACCCACTGGAACCCTAAGTAAGCATGGATGCCTATGGTACCCCCACAGCTTGTGTCTCCAGCTGCGTAGGGCTCGGGCACTGTGGGGCTGCCGCTGGCTGGGAGCCCCAGTGCGATGCCTGGCACACCATGGGGACCTCCTCCAACCCTCGGAGCTGTGGGCATCTCTGAGGTGAATTCTGTGCACGAGACTCAAGGTTAATGAGGGAAGCAGAGATGGCAGGAGAGGAGAATGACAGCCCATTAGTTTCCACAATCGAGTTATTAGACAAGAGAAAAATGAAAAGATGATGTGAGGTTTACTGCTATTTGAAATGTCGGGGAGTCTTTCTGTCTCCTTGTTTGCAGAGACACTGCTCAAGGGGACGTCGGTGGGAACTGTTGTATGTGTGGGTCTTGTATGGTTTCCACTAACTTGAACCAATGAGCTTCCCTCTGAGGTTATGTATATATATAAACACACACACATATTTATATACTATGTATATATTTTATATGTAAATGACATATATTTCTATACTTCCCTATATATGTGCAAATAGATACATATATATATACATATACAAATAGATACATATATATAATATACAAATAGATACATTATGTATCTATGTATTTGTATATGTGATACAAATAGATACATTTGTATCACATATACAAATACATAGATACATAATGTATCTATTTGTATCACATATACAAATACATATAGTATCTATTTGTATCTATTTGTGTACATTTTAGGTGTATTCTATATATTTATGTAGATTTATTTCCTATATGTACATATATATACACACACACATATATATATGAAATGTGTCTTTTTATGAAATAAATGTGTAGGACATATTTAAGTGAATAAATATATTTGTAAATGTATGTATATGTATAGGAAACAAGTCTCATAACTGTAGAGAATCACTCTAGATGTATATATGTATATGTCTGATTAAATATAGGGTATATACAAGCACATAGTATTTTCTAGATGTATTAAGAGATTGGCTTTATCTCGTGGGTACACTAGAAGCAGAGTTTGCCATGCGGCCTACGGGTTTTGATAAGGCTGCCCAGGGAGATCAGGTCCTTATCTCCTTGTCGAAGGAGAGAGGTCCTACTGAGACTGGAAATTGTGGGATCAGAGAGCAATGGAATTGCCAGGTATGTCTCTACCTTGAAGCGACAGGTGGGAAAAAGGCTTTTTTTTTCAGTGATGCAGGGAGCACGCTAGTAAAATTCCCCCACTGTTATCGGGTGTGTGCACATGAGCATGTCTGCATTCAGTCATGGGAGCCGTACTCGTATGGGGAACCCAGACAAACTAGGAGATAAGAAAGAAGCTGACGTGGGAAGCACATACCCAGTTTTGGCGAAGTTGGTCCAGTAGGTCATGACCACTGCGCTGAGCATGACATCGTTCTTGGAGAAGTTACAGCTGAAAAGTTCAGTAGGGCCAATCATGGGGATCCCAAAGACATAGGGCACTTCATCGCCATGGGCCGAGTCTGCCCAGCTGGGTTTCATTTCGCTTTGGCAGTGGTGGTAGAAGGCATAGAAGTAGGTCGGAGAGCCGTACTGGGCGTGGAGGTCGGCCGTGGCCACGGCGGGGGCCACCCACTGGTGGTCCGTGAAGAGAGCCACCAGGGTTTTCCGCCGCGTCTCCGGGTTCTCTTTGTCGGCCCAGTCCGTGTACATGAATTTGATGGTCTCCCGCAACGTGTCTTTCCCCTCTGGGTAGCCGTACAGGTTGTCCACAAAGTTGGACACAGAGAAGTCAAAGTCGTTGGGTGTCACGCCATCCTCATTGTCCACGATGCCGTCCACAAACTTCAAGCCTTCCCCCTGGTTGACACCCAGCATGATGTCGTAGTTCAGGAACTCCCCCTGCTCCATCAGAATCTGAGGGTCGTCCGGGATGACGTCGCCGTCGATGACGGGGCCGAAGGAAATGTGGTACGTGGCGGGGGTGATCGTCTGCTGAATGAGTTCTTTGTAGTTCTTATTCCGAAGACATTCTACCATGTCAGTCGTATCCAGCATGTTGCAGCCAACCTTATCTGCCAATATCCGCGTGTACTTGGCAGGCTGGTAGTTCACCGCCCAGCTGGACAGGGCCGTGCCACTCTGGATGATGGCCTTCTGGAACAGACCTGCAGGTGCAAAGTTGTAGACATGCAAATGAAAACCCCAGAGACAGAAAAGCAGCTTTTACTTCGCAAAGAAGGCTCTGATTGTCTCGCGGGCATGTGAATTTCTGGATACAGTAGCATTCAGCTCTTTCAGGATTTTTTCCTCATTTCCATCTCTTTCTCTCCCCCTTCCCCTCCCCCCCCCAGCCCCCGCCTGCTGGACGCTGGTTTTCTGGGATGGTCTTCATGCACGCAGCACACACACGCACAGAGTTTAAGGAAATGAAACTGCATTTACAATGTACAATGTTGCTGCCGTGGTTTAAAAAAAAAAAAATGCATTGCATGTATCTGTCCCTGGTTTCGTGTCATGTTGGCAATCCCATCCCCAGATGCTGTAAATAAAGCCTCACAGACTTATCATCTTCTCTGTTCCTTAAAAATATGCTCTGTGCCAAGAAGACCTCAAAGTGCATTTTGCCTCCCTGACTAAACCAGGTACCACTTCATTATGGGGGAAAAAAAAACAAACCAAAACAAACAAACAAACAAAAACACCCAAAACATCCACTGAAATCCATTTCAGAGTATAAATTCAGACACGTATTTCGAATTCCAGCATCAATACAGTACCAGTGTGAAACTTTTACAACTAAAATAGTAATTAAATTAGTGATTCCTAAAAGAATGCTCGGTGGGATTGCCCAGCCAAAATGTGTTTTTCTACAAATCACTGATCTCAGAATCACATTAACTCGAAGCCCAGACCTTTCTGTCTTGTATTCTGCCACAAGTTAAGAATGTCTGTTTGGTGAGAAGTGAAAAAAAAAAAAAAAAAAAAAAAAGGACAATTTGATGAGTAAACTTGTGTGTAGCTTACAAATTTCTATCAGATCCGTTTAGTATATGAATGTCAGTAAGTAAAAAAAAAATTTTTTTTTGTAAACCCTCTATTTTTCACTACTACAGGACAAGACATGATGGGATATGAAATGATAGCATTCTCTTTCTTGTCTCTTCCTGACATTTTCTAGAATTCCAGCATGATGGAGCTCCAACGTCTTGGGAGTTTCTGGAAGAGTAATTCAGCTGGGCGCCCAGAAGGTCATGCCCTGTAGAGTTTTAAGGTCATGCAAGCAATCAAGGGGGGAAAACATGATTGCAATCAGGAAGATAGGATTCTGGAGATTGGAACATTGCCCAAGAGATCTTAAATGGATCTGGCCTTGCTCAATGCAACGTCTAAGTCATTGGGGGCCAGTTTCCGAGAGCAGGTGTTGCTCCCAGAGACATACAGCTCTGGACGTGTGTGTTTAGCCCTCAAGATTCACGTGTGGGCGCACGGGAAAGAAGCGATGTCAACGCTGGATCTACTGAAGACTCTCACAAGTTAAAATCATCAGGATGAGGAAAAATATTCCTGCAAGTTACCTTTTTTTTTTTTTTTCTTCCTATGACACTGATTGGCTTTGATGGATGGAGGTGTGTGTGTGTGTGTGTGTGTGTGTGCGTGTGTGTGTGACATACAGAATACAATCCCGGATAACCCTTGAAAAATTGGATAAAGGAAAATGCTACCCGTCATTCAGACCAGAAAAACCAAGTTAGGTCCGCATTTTAGGGTCTATTCCAGCTCACTTGGCTGTTACCCCACGTCAACGTTCTATTTTATACGACTGAGCCCAACAAATGTACAGCTTTGATTGTGTTTCTCAGGGAACTGGACACCTGCTCCACAGTTCTTGGTGTTCATTACTGTTCCTTGGAACACATATACCTGTTCCTTATCACCTTCTTGTCTTTTCAACCTTGGAGCTTTTCCTTTGAGTCTTTGCTCTAATGCCATGGTGAGGCGCACCCGGGTGGCTCACAGGGTTAAAGCCTCTACCTTCGGCTCAGGTCATAATCCCAGGGTCATGGGATGGAGCCCCACATCGGGTTCTCTGCTCAGCAGGGAGCCTGCTTCCCCACCCTCCCCCGCCTACTTGTGATCTCTGCCTGTCAAATAAATAATTAAAATCTTTTAAAAAAATTATAATGCGATGGTGAACATCTTCATGAAAACATCCTTTTTCATGCACGTGGTGACTGTTTTTTAGATGACATGGCTAGAAGTACAATTCTAAGGCTGATAGACTGGGTATTTCTATCTTGCTGGGTTGTTCTGAAAACCTGCTTTGCAGAACCCTGACCTAGGCGCAGTCTCGCCACAGAGCTCGCTCATTTCTGATTGCTCGATTTAAGTAATTATGCTCTTTCTCCAATTACATTTGGTTTCTTGTGTTTATTATGGAAGCCAGTCCTGACTACTTGTTCATTCGAGATCTGGGATTCTATCCCTTGACAAATGGGAAAATCCCAATATTTTCTGGAATGCTGTAAGAATGGATATTACCAATGTCCCCTCTCATTATGCATTTTTTTCATTTTTGTAAAAACAAAGGGATGATACAAGCGCGGCCCCGAATTTGAGCTCTCCTTAGATGCTATGAAGTCACCTACAAGTCTGTGTGCTTTGATTGGACCGATGGTTGCTTCTGGTCCCTGCACTGAGCACGTTATTGGCAAGTGAGTTCTGAATGTCCGTACTACGCTGAAAATCCACTTGTCACATTGGTGCCTGTGACCAGTGAAAATTTCTACTCAAGCTGAACGCTTATTTCCTAAGGAAAATTAAAGTGGAAAAGCAGTTGGTCCGTAAAATACCAGCTAGGGGAGGCAATGGGGAATTTGCACAGATGGTCCTGAATCCGTAAGGCAAGTCTATTCTGTACAGAAGACCAGGACTACCCTTTAGTCATCCCCGATGTTTGTTAGTGTTGGGGGAACGATGGGAATTCAAACGATGGTTTGAATTGGGGTCGGGGAAGCTTTGTTTCCTGCCGGTTTCTCTCATTGCTGTGTGACCCTAGGTGGGTTAACCAACCTCTCTGGGCTTCTGTTTCCTTTTTATAAATGGTGGCTTTGGAGTAGATGAGCTTCAAGGTTCCCCTTCAGTGCTACAGTTTACCAATGGATGTGAGGGAGCCACCTTGAGTTAGGGTGGTTATGTTTAGTATTATTATTATTAAATTATTTTTTTTTTAAATTGTTAAGTGGAGGGAGTAGCAGAGCAAGACAGAGGGGGAGACATGTAAATAGGCTTCATGCCCAGCATGGAGCCTGATGCAGGGCTGGATTACAGGACCCTGAGATCATGACCTGAGCTGAGATCAGGAGTCAGGCACTTAATGGACTATGCCATGTGGTTGTCCCAGACCAGTGATTTAAAAAAGAAAAAAAAAAAAAAAAATCCCATGGCCACGAGCCCCACTGCATACTGAATGAACAAATATGCAACGCTTACCCATATACCCTGTTTCTCTTCCGTATTACCTTTCCCAAGTTGAGAGGAGAAGTTGACTGAATTTAACGTTGACCGAAATGATAAAATTTAAAGTTGACCGAGTCAAGTCAGAAAGGCAAAAGCAAATGCGTTGTTCTTTTGGAAGGACCCATTTTGTCCCAAGTGTTGCAACTGGCATCTAATTGTTAATGTAACTGAGATGATAAAATATGGTTCCCAAGGAAAGAAAGCTAAGTTAGAAGAATGGGGACACCTGGGTGGCTCAGTTGTTAAGCATCTGCCTCTGGCTCAGGTCATGATCCCAGGGTCCTGGGTTCGAGTCCCGCATTGGACTCTCTGCTCACTTGGAAGTCTGTTTCTCTGTCTCTCACTATCTCTCAGATAAATAAATAAAATCTATAAAATAAGAAGAGGAAGAGGAAGGAGAAGAAGAAGGAGGAGGAGGAGAGGGAGAAGGAGTATGGGAGCTCTCGAGAGTGAGCTTCTAGAACCTAAAACAAGATGGGGATTTTCAGCTGCAGGAGAGAGAAAGGGTCCCTGAGATATGCACTCCGTGTGTGTTCCTGGCTCAGCCCTGGAGGTCGTGCACCAGCTCGGGGATGCTCTTGTTACCTTCTGAATAGTGCGACAAGGTCAACAGACTGACGCAAGAGGCTCCCGCCCCGGAGCCGAAGATGGTCACTCGCTTGGGGTCGCCGCCGAAGGCCCCAACGTTCTCTTCAATCCACCGTAGCGCTTGGATCTGATCCAGGAGCCCGTAGTTGCCTTTGGCTGCCTGGTCGCCGGTACTTAAAAACCCTGCAAGAGAAAACAGGATCTTTTAGGTGGTCAACTACAAAAAGCACCTGCACATCGCTGGTCCTTGAAAACGTATCTCATTCTTTGCGGGTCTCCCTCTAAGTGAGAAGCAACACTTGCACAACAGGGAGGATGAGGCCATGTGAGTCATTGTTGCGATGTTAACCCTATGATACAATGTGTCTTCTGTGAGTTTGCATAGGGCTCGCCTATCAGGCACCATCAGTCTAAAATGTCTGTAACACCTGACCATACTAGAGACGATGGATTGGACCAGATTCAACTTATCACTCCTGTGCACATGCAGGTCACAAAAGTGAGAAAGTCTCCTAAAAGGAGTTTTTCAGGGAAAAGGAGTTTTTCAGGGAAAATTCTAAAAGAAGTTTTCCAGGCCAAAAGAGGTTTTTTAGGAAAAATCAGCGTATGTGTTGGGCTGCTGGAATTTCTGCGTTGGTGTTTAAGAGACCAATTGTGTCAATAAAAGCAACATAGGTCAGCTTTTTCCCATTTAATTTCTTATTAATGTTTTCATTTCATTCCTTTTAATGCTTCAGTTTCGAGTAAACGACAGGTATCATGAGGTCCCAGTCTTAGTTAACGTGCACCTGTATCTTCCCCCTACAGAAAAAATTTAGACTCACACGCAGAAACACACAAGTCTTTAATCTTACCCAAATGACAACACATATATTCAAATCCCCCCGATGGTCCCTAAAACGGGACGAACTGGTACGTTTTACTTCAAGAAGAGGAAGATTCTGCAACTTGAGGGGCTAGATTCACTCAAGGCATCAAATTCTTAATTCCCCCATAAAATCTGCAAAAAAAGGCATTGACAGGAATAAAGGACCACATGGATGTCGGACTCCTTGCCTGTTCCACGTGGCACAAAGATCGTGACCTGGAAAAAAGGCCTCCCTCTGACGTTTGAAATCGTTTTGTCCACAGACGCTCTCCTGCTGAAATTCAGAACTACGATTGTGAACACCTGCCAACGTTACTTATTGTACGGACATTAACCCAACTTATATCCCTTTCTTTCTTGCATAAGCCTTCTGACCCTCCCCCCGCAAAAGTGCAAGTCATAAAAATTATGTTTTAAGCATTGTAATGTGTTATGTGCCCCTGCCCCTAAGACCTCAATGATGTGCGTTCCCTCTTCCCCCTGCATTTCCAAGGGCCAAGCCATTCCCCTCATTCCAATTAGTGCTGATTAAGTTCCTGTGACCACCTGCTGCAGTGCTGATGGGAGCCTGGACAGATTCGGGCCCTGAAAGAACAGGTGTCGGAACCGAGGTCATCTAACCATCCCCCCACCCCCCCCACCTGAAGCTGACAGCAAATTGAGGAGCTCTCAAGAGTGGGCCTGTAGAACTCAAAACAGAATAAGGAGAGGACAAAGGCTTTGACCCGCTGAGGAAGCGAGAGTTCTTTGCTCCCTGGGCACCTGAGAAATATGCACAGTGTGAGCTGGGTGGGCAACAGAAATGAATGGGTCCGGTTTCAAATAAAGCAACGGGAAGGCTTTTTTTTGTGGGGGGGAGACCTTCTAAAAACGATCGGCCTCGCCATCTCCTTTATCTGCAGACAGACACAAGATGGAACCTGCGAGGTTGTGCATTTAGGGCACGTCCCGCAGAACCAGGCTTCTGCGGTGTTCACAGGGACGGAGCTGAGATGAGCGGTGATTAGTGGGAACGTTCCGACGTTACCAGCCCCTCCCTCATTTAATTAGCAATTACTAATTAGCGTTTCATGCCAGCGAATGTTCCCTGGCTCTGGCATTCATCGCGCAACCTTTTACACAGTTTCTCATAAAATGCATTGCCCTCTGCTTGGGAGAAAAGCCCCTTTTCATGCAGCTTTATGTATGAAACTGGCTCCTAATGGCAGTTTGGGTGCTGTATAATAACCATAAGACAAGCCTCTCTTTCCCCATTAAGGAAAGAGGTGATTAATTCCTAAAGGCTCTAGTAATTTTTTGGCAGAACTGCTCTGTCTTTAACACATCCTTCCTCTGCTGCCTCTCTCCGCACCCCCCCCTGCCGTACCCCCTTGTCAACTCTCCCAGAATGACCTATTTGCTTATTTTGTTTCCGTGGAGCACGGCAAGGATTTGCAACATACGGTAAATCACCCGCCTTTATTAACTTGGAGCCCCTCCCGAGCAAAAACGTGTCTGTTGTAACCTCTCAAATGCCAGGCTAATTAATATTCTATACCCTGGCGAATCTGAGCTCTCCTAACAGTCTCCTATTGAAAGACTGGATCTTTGCGATTCTGAATTCCTTCCAAAAGTCCTGAGGGAAACAGCCCTCCATGCATCTCTAAAGTTCAGCAAATGAACGTGGTTCTTTTTTTTTTTTTTTTTTTTTTTTTTGAAGTTGGTGTTTCCATAGTTTCTTGCTTACAAAATCTTCATTTACTGCAACACCCAGGGACTTTCCCCCCCCCCCTTCTCTTGTAATTTAAACAACCCACAAGGCAGAGTTTCCATTGCAGGTATACAGTGAATGGGAACAATTTTATTTTGTCTGCAAAAGGGTATTCCTTCGCTGCTCCCGACGGTGGAAATGCGGTGTTTGATATAATACAGATAGGAGATGTATATGCATTTATTCCCGGGGAATTCTATGAACGTGAGAGCCGATAATCAATTTGGAAACAGCCAGGCACATCACCAAAGCAGAGCACGGGTAGAAGCATCCTTTAAAGTCTGTCCCACCGTGGAGGACTCAATTCCCCATATATGCAGCAGATGAATGAACAGAAGCAGCTCCTTGGCTGGCTAAAACCAGAGATTTTAAACAAATGGCTTCTTTCACTGATAAGCACTCTTGGCTACACCTCCTTGAAGCATTTCAGCTGACGAAACATTTGGCTTTGGAGATTTAGGGTCTCTGCAATGAAGATTGTAAATCAGGCAGCTCCCCCCATCCCACCCCAACAATGCAACAATGGGAGAAAGATACAAAGCAGACCCTCCAACTGAGACATGCTGACACTAGATTGATAACAAGTTTTATTCAAAGCCCTGGAAGGAGCAAGAAAATATACATTCACCCAAGAGACAGGCTCCCTTGTCCAGTGGTTGCTTTAAAATATGGTCCACGAGAAATGCCTGAACACCAGAAATCCCATTATCCCCCTGCCTGTTGAATGAAATTCTAGATCATGTAAAAAATGAGGCACTGTATTTGGTATGCATGTTTGCATAAAAATTCTCCAATGAGAAGAGATGGAATTTATTTTAGGTCACATAAATGAGCCCAGAAAGAAATGTGTGATAAGAATTCAGGCAGAGGAATGAAGACAAAAATCAGCGAAATGCATGCAAATCTATCTTCTCTGATGTTTACAGGAAATCCTTCAGTGGGTGCCTCTGTTACAACATGAAACTTAAGTTTTCTCGGTGGGATCATGCATGATTTGACGAAAGGGTCTATACCTATGGATGGGACGGAAAGGAACATCCTCCAATTCTGTAAGCCCAACAGGGGGAAGCTCTTAAAATTTAGTGTCTCTATGTGTAGTTTTTAGTTTACTTACAAATGACACGAGTCATTTGATTACCGCATCTATGTCATACAGGGTCAACACCCATTTGCAACATCAGTAGAATAAATGGAAGATAATTATGAGGACAGATGATCTCTATGGCACAGGTTTCCAAACACAGGGCCCGTTAAGTTGTTAACGGGATTCCTTACATTAGTTCCAGAGAGTGTATTCTATGTCCCGCACTGCAGTTAAGAACAAGGCTGCACAGGTGTTTTTAAAGTACTTTAGTTGGAATTGTATTAATGGACACCCTAAAACCAAAATCATACTCTGGAAACAGAATACAAGATGATCAATGCAGTTTTGTGTATTGCACAGGAGAGATCAAAATGTGAAGGTTCTTGTTTAATAAGTTTCACGGTGATGAAATTCTGGCCATGGCCATTATGTCTGGGGCAGAGCCCCTCCGAGCCAACCTCGTTTCTCTGCTGGGTCTGCATACCAGTGCCCGAGACTAGGCATCCTGTTCACTTCTCTATCCTGACTGCTTCCAACTCATGCCCATACCATGAAGATAACCCTAAGACCCTTTGACCCTGAAGGTCTATTTCTATTAAAATAAATACATCTTGATTTGATTGTCCAGAGGTAGCCATGCACCAAAAGATCAATACTTATTGATTGTAATTTTGAAAATAAGGGATGACAGCAATCTCGGCATTCATGAATAAAAGATATGTTGCATGAATTTTGTTGGCTGGACCATATACTGCCTATGCGGAGAGGGTCTTCATTCGTGGACACACACAAACATGGGTAAGATCTCTCAAGGGAAATCAATGAACTGCTGAATCCTGGGTCCTAAGATCCCATGTGTATTACCATAATAAAGCGAGGTGTAAAATACAAACTCTGGAAGGAAATCCAACAATTAATAGTGCCTAATTCTGGGAATGTGGTTATAGGTGAATTTCGCACTTAATTCTAAATGTGGGTTTACATTTTCCCCCCAATTTGTAGCTGGCTCTTTAGAAATCACACAAACACTAGGTTACTTTTTTGACTGACCTCAGGTAAGGCTTGCATTTCTGTATCTCTTTGATTTTCTTGTTTTAAGATTTTATTTACTTATTACAGAGAGAAAGATAGCGAGAGAAGAAACACAAGCAGGGAAAGCTGGAGACGGAGAAGCGGGCTTCCTGCTGAACAGGGAGCCCAACACAGGGCTCGAACCCAGGATACTTGGATCATGACCTGAGCTGAAGGCAGATGTTTAACGACTGAGCCCTCCAGGCGCCCCTGTATCTCTTGGGTTTTAGACACAGTTGCCTGCTTCCACGATGCTCTGTAAAGGGCTGCTGTGAGCCTTGAAGCTGCCTGGTCCTCACTGCCCAAACCTGCCTTCCTCCTGTAAACCTGGCCTCACTAATTCTATTTGCTCAAGGAATGTAGACCAACTCCATCCCCTCTCTGCTCCAACCCCATAAGAAGGAATTCAGTGGCCTTGCTTTCTTTCCCTCTACCCATGCGTGCCCCTTCTCCAATGTTTCCTGATTGTCTCCAATCTCTCAGCTCTGTAAATTACTCTGAGCAGATTTCCACTATAGAACTTCCCACTCTTCTAGGACGGATACATGTGTGTCATTTAATAGCGGGTTACCACGTGTGCTGGGGTCAGAGTCAGCCACCTTGGGGCTGGAATCTGCAGGGATGCCTCAGGCATGTAGTTGAAGATGTCCAAGTCCCAGTTTTCTCACATGCAGAACTGAGAGGAACTACCCCAGAGCATTGCCTGGGGAACGGAGTGGGGAAGGAGCCCTGTGCCTGGTGGACTCAGGGTGTGCTCACACACGCTCAGTGACTCTTCTGACTTCTGTGATGACAGACATGTGGGTACTAACCTGTTTCACTGACACACAGCAATTACCGAGAGATGCCCTTTCAGTAAACAAAGTTGAGTCCAGAGGGAAAAGGGATTACTGGTCTACCTAGACTCTGACTTAGAGATGCAGATGATGAAGGACACTTCAATGCTGTCTGATTGCCAGTGTTGTGTAGGGAATGATTTGGTCTGAAGGTGAGGCATATGCATTTGTTGATTCTGTTTATTAAGTGTTCGGTATGTGCTTAAAGCAAATTAAACCAAAAAAAAAAAAAAAAAAAAAAAAAAAAAAAAAAAAAAAAAAAAAAAAAAAAAAAAAAAAAAAAAAAAAAAAAGGAAAGAAAGAAAAAAGAAAAAAAAGAAAGAAGGAAACCCCAAACCACTCCATATTATAGCTTTCATCCATGCTGTGAATTACACAGATGTCATTACCCCACATTTATATGTACCCACGATGACCCAAGCAATAAACTAAAAGTTGGGGAGAAATACAGTATTCAAGTAGATTTCCAATGATGTATTGAAAGCTTCCTCCTCCTCCTCCTCCTCTTCTTCTTCTTCTTTTTTTTTTTTTTTTTGCATTTGCATGTTTCTATTTGGTTTTAATAAGAATATGTTAGGAATACAGGTGACAGTTGCCACTCTAGTGATGAGCACAGCATAACGTACCACCTTGTGGAGTCCCTATGTTGTACTCACGACATTAATGCAACATCGTCAAAGATATGTTGATTTAAAAAAAGAATATTTTAAAGCTGATTAGAATTGAAAGTCCTAGTTTTTCCATGAAAGTATATTTACAAAGCACAGAAGACACACATTTTGTCCCTATATGGTATTCAGAGCCCTATAGAGTGCATATAGGAGAAAACACAATTTATACAATCCTATTTTTAACATAATTGTCACAATCTGTTCTAAAGTACATTAATTCACAATATGCTCCTCTGTTTAGATATGGTTTCCTACCCTCGACTACAAACAAGGATGGTGTCGGACATGCTAGTGTTCGTTGTGAGTTTTTACTGCTAGGTACTATCCAGGGGCAGACCAGAACTAATCTGTCCTGTTCTTACGTTTCCATAAAACAATCAGAATAACTGAATGTATAACGACAAAGCATTCTTTTCCAACTCGATCAAAATCCAACATTGTCTCTAGCTCACATCATCTTTTTTGTGCCCAGAACTAACCCTAAGCTTTCCAACACTGGTTTTCTCTGGCAAACTTAGAGCACAGATATGGAAATTGTTCTAATTAAGAAAAACCAGTAAGATCTTAGATGCAACAGCACATGCATGAGTAATGGTAAACAAAAGAACATAGGAAAGAGCTAAAATCCCGATGGAAAAGTTTAGTTTCGGGAACAGAGAGGTTTTTGAAGATGATATTTTCTAGAACTGAGTGGCGGGAACTCATGCCTTCGGTTTACAATTTGAAGTGCTCTGTGCTTTGTTACGTTCTCACTTATTATATATTACATTCGTAACTTTTGTAATGTCAGTCTGTTTGCAGTTTTTGCCACTTTTCTTCCCAAAGATGGCTAGCTTGTATGCACACAGTTCTCAAGATCCTGTTACCCACAACCACAAACAGATGTGGGATGACTTTCCTGACTCTTTAAATTTGCTTATAGGGGGGCACCTGGGTGGCTCAGTGGGTTAAGCCGCTGCCTTCGGCTCAGGTCATGATCTCAGGGTCCTGGGATCGATCCCCACATCGGGCTCTCTGCTCAGCAGGGAGCCTGCTTCCCTCTCTCTCTCTGCCTGCCTCTCTGCCTACTTGTGATCTCTCTGTCAAATAAATAAATCTTTAAAAAGAAAATTTGCTTATAGGACCTGCAGTCATGGCTAATTTTGAAAGGTAGAAACGTAATTTAATCTCATGTAGAAACTAAAGGCCATTTCACGGTGGGCTGGGGATGAGATCTTTGCAATTCTGGGTTCACCGACCAGGAGACACTCCTGATTTGTGAGCAGAGATGACATCCCACTCTACCTCGTACTGTACGAACATTTATTGTTACAATTGCCGTCAACATTTTTGACAACTCTGTCCCAGTATGGCACCTGAAGATGGAGGGAAGGCTTTCCTGAGAAACTTAAAAGGCAGAAATGAAGACTTCTCGTTGAAAAATAACAAACAAAAATATTAAACAGATCATATAACAAAACAGGTATGAGTAAATTCAACTCAAAAAGAGGAAAATTTTCTGCTCTTTTTTTTTTTTAAGATGTTAAGTAATCTCTAAACCCAATGTAAGCCTTAAACTCACAACCCCTGGATGAAGATTGCCTGCTCTACTCACTGAGCCAGCCAGGTGCCCCAGTAACTCTCTGTCCTTGAAGATTAGACCTAATTTTGTACTGATTCTCCACTTAAGGAAGGTTATCACACCAAGCTTTGCTTAAACAAGGTAATTTTCCAGAGTTAAGAACATATGAGGTGTTCATAAGAGACAATGTCACAAAACAAACTGAGGGTGTCCGGGAAGGAGGGGATAGGGAGAGGGCGGTGGGTTTATGGACATTGGGGAGGGTATGTGCTATGGTGAGTGTTGTGAAGTGTGTAAACCTGGCAATTCACAGACCTATACCCCTGGGGCTAATAATACATTATGTCTTTATAATTTTTTTTAAAAGGACATATCAGGTGTTCCCTATACAGACAGCATGTGGAGACCACATTGGGTCCCTTAAATTTTGACTATCACCCTCGGATTCAACCAAATATGATTAACCTTTCAATGGCCAAAAAGCACAAGCAGAACTAGAGTTGGAGTCACCTGCAGAAAAAGAATGCATCTTAAAATAATGAAGCTGCAATGGAGATAAAATATTTAATAGACATCTGGCATTAATTCATTTAACTCAGTGAAGTGCAGCTCCATTCACCAGATCGTCATGGGTGCCTACAAAATTCCCAGCACTCATTGTCCTTGTGGTGAAGATGTAATGAACCAGCTAAACTCTACCTTCAACCGCCTGAAACTCATGTCCTAACATCAGTAGATTGACAGCAAGCAAATACAAATTAATGATGTAGTATATTAGTTCCCTATTATGGCTGTAAGAAATTACCACAAATCTGGGGCCTTAACACCATATTCATTCTTACCATACAGTTTTAGACATTGAAATCCAGAGGCATAGCTAGACTAAAGATTGAAGGAGGGAGGGAGGGATAGACAGATGATGGATAGAAGGATGGGGTGGATGTTTGAGTGGATGGATGTGTGGCTGGGTAGGTGGCTGAGTGGGTGGGTGGGTGGGTGGCTGGCTGGCTGGATGGATGGATGGACAGATGGATGGATAGATTCATAGATGATAGATAGATAGTTAAAGGGATGGATAGATGAAGGGATGGAGAGGGAGAGGGAGAAATGAACCACAGATAAAAGGAAAGATACAATTATTACAAAGGCCAAAGCATAGCATAGACTCATTTCATTACCATCACAACAGTTTCAAGGTTGCAAACCTGACAGACAAGGGCACAGAGTGCTAAAAATAGGGACTCTGAGGAAAATGTGCTCAACCCTTCTCCCAGATGTTTCTGCCCCATGACCATATGCTGTCTCTCATTATGTGACTCAGCTACATTGAGAATGAACCACAAAGAGAGAAAGAGGTGTCCCTGAGCATCTCCAGGTACAGGTGTCCTTTTGTTTCCTGAGCGCACTTGTTATGGGCAACTCTGCGTCTGGCACTCTGTTCCCCGGATGAACTAGGACCATCCTCTCCCAGCCTCCATGGTACTTCGAGCCAGAACCGGGGGACAGATTCATTGGAACCATGCTGAATTCTCAGGAAGAATGGACACAGGTAAACTCCATCCCGGACCATAGAAGTAGAATCTCTAGTGAGAGATTACAGTCTAACCTGGGGTTAGACCATAAACATCAAACAGGATTCCTACTTGCATTTGGCAGATGTGGTCATCCAGGCTTGGCTTTTTAAGAGTAAACTGAGCAGAACAAAACTAGTGATTTTCTAGGTTCAAGAGTGTAGGCGGTCATTACATGCAATGGGCAGAGTCTCACGGAGCAAGGTCGTCTCAGGCTTTTACATACTTTTCTTAATGTCATCAATGAATTTGCCAGCCACCCAAGAAAAAAGAGAACCAGCAACCTTCAGGCACAACCTCCTCTTTTGTCACCAAACCCATATTCTAAAGAAGCAGAAGGAAAAGGGAAAAGCTTTCTCTTGCCAGATAGAAAAATCTCAACATCAAATGTTTCTCTCTCTCTTTTTTTTTTTTTTTTTTGCTTCATCTGAAGAAATTGTGACCAAATTTATGCTTACCTCAGGCACTTGAAGTCTCTGTTCATTTTGTGTCTTTGTGAGGGAATTTGGTGTGTTTTTGAGGAAAAAAAAATGTGTGGGTATTATATCCTCATCCTGCCTCACACTGTCCTTAAATTGAGCACAACTAAAATGAAAAATCCTATAAACATGTGTGTGCATGTGTATAGTACACATTTTTCTGTTTTCATCATTTCTAAGTGTGCAATTCAATAGGAATCATTGTATTCATAGTGACACAAAACCATCACCATTGCCTATTTCCAAAATATTCCCATCACCCCAAACAGAAACTCTAGGAAGCTACAAGTTCCCATGGGGAAAATACTTTGAATTCTAGTGTCCATAAAATGGGCTACCTACACATTGGGCTGAATCTACTTGATAAAGTATGATGCCTGTATGGGATGACAAATGCCAACCCCCCTTCCAGTCCCCCTCACAATGAACCCAACATTCTTATGTTGAAATCCTAATCCCCAGGTTCTAGGTTCATTATTAAGAGGTGGCACCTTTGGAAGACGATTTTGTCATGAGGGTAGAGGGTAACCTATAAATGGGATTGGTGCCTTACTAGAAAAAACCACAGAGCCGGCCAAGCAAGGACACAACAGGAAGTCAGCAGTCTGCAACCCACAAGACGGTCCTCCTAAGACCATGACCATGGTAGAACCCTCCTCTTCTAGACTCCAGAAGTGTGAGAAATAAATGTCTGTTGTTTTCAAGGCACTCGGTCTATAGCAGTCTGCTTGTAATGCTACAAGCAAAGACAACAGTACTGTACATGCTGGCTATGAGATCTGGACAAACATGTCTCCCACTAAGAGTCAAGGTCCTTGAAAATGTCCAAAATAGTACTCAACTTGTTAGATCCCTTAACATCACTTCGACATTGTTTTTTAACTTATATTCACATAAGTAAAGCACCTCCACAACGTGTCTACCTTGAGTAAATCCAAAGCAAATGATGGAAAATGGAATACTTTTGTTCTCATTATCCAAGGTTGATTTAAAAAGCCAACGAATACTTTTCATCCTAGGGAGAACTTGGATGTCACTCTGTCCAATTTGCTCAATGTGAAATCATGGCTAGTTTTCAACAGGGGGACTCCAACACATGGCATTGTGTTCAGTTTGCAAGAAGAATCCTATTACTGAACACATTTTTTTTTTATAGTAAAATTCTACTTTTAAATACTTTCAGGACAAAAAGAAAAAATCAAATGAAGAAAAACATTATTGGATTGACCACGGCCTTTAAAGAGAACCTTCAAACAACAGCTAACCTCTTCATGCAAAACAGCTTTCATCATTTACAAAGTGCTTTTTGTACCTTCTCTCATCTGTCCCACTGAAATGGAAGATTTACCAATATTTCTAGATTTTTGGGTTGTGTCTGCGGTTAAACACATATTAGTTTCAAAGAAGTGGGCAACACCAAAGTTGTCATCACCCTCCCTGTCCACACTAAACATCTGGACACCTTTTAAAAAATACTCATGCCTAAGGCCTAGTGCTAGAGATTCTTAATTAGTTATTTTGCATAGGATATAGGCACACACATTTCACACAAAAAAAATTGTACCATTTCAGTGAATAGCAAATAATGTGGTCTAGGAGAGAAAGCAAACAGAAATAAAGGCAAGATCTTTTTTGTTGTAAAATTCTTCTTTGCATCTTCTTATGTCACTGATGTCTTAGAAAAATCAGTAAACCTTGGTGGGAAGACATGTTTGTACATGTTAGTAGGCATCAAATCACCAAGAGACCCTCCCACCCTGTCTTATTTTTATTTATCTTAATAGTGATTGATAATTGGATTCAGGTGGGGACTAATTCCACCAATTATGAAAAGTTTCTACCAAGCTTTCCAACTGATGCTTTACAAACCATTGGTGATGACCTCCTACAGCTATGACTTCATTTGAGGTCCTACAAAATGCGGATTCCCTGTTGTTACTCCTTCTATATTTGTTATCTGGAATTCCATAAAAATCCACCAACTTTTGAAGTTATTCTGAAATTCAGTACATAGAGGGAAGGGGGGGAAGCATGATTCTTTCATTTATCGGTATTCAGAGAAGAGTGATGGCGCCCTAGCGATGGGACCAATGAGTTGCACTTTTTAAAATGCACTTCATTTATTAAAGGAGTCTCAGGGTCACAGAAAAATAGAGAGGAAGGTGCAGAGATTTCACATGTACCTGCTGCTTGTACATCTGCGTATGTTCCTGAATTTTCAATGTCCCCAGCAAGATTGGTGCTTTTGTGATGATGGACCTCCATGGTCCCGTCATAGCCACTCAGAGTCCAGAGTTTACATGAGTGATGAATCTTGGTGGTGCGTATTCTATGGGTTAGGACAAATGGATAATGACCTAGATCTACCATGACAGTATGATACAGAAGAGTTTCGCTGCCCTAAAAATCCCTCTGTGTTCTACCTACTCATCCCTCCCCCTTATCTCCTGTCCACCACTGAGCTGTTGGCTGTCTCCATGGTTTTGCCTTTCCCAGAATGTCAAAAAGTTGGAAGCACACAGTACGAAGCCTTTTCAGGTCAGGTTCTTTGATTTAATAATACGCACGTAAGGTTCCCGTGTCTTTTCAATCCTTGACAGTTCATTTTTTCTTAGTGCTGAATAACATCCCACATCTGGATGGACCACAGTTTATTTATCCATTCACCTGCTGATGGTATCTTGGTTACTTCCAAGTCTGGACAATTTTGAATACACCTGCTATAAACATCGATGGGATAGTTTTTTTGTGTGGATGTATTTTCAGCTTCTCTGAGTGAAGACCAAAGAACATGACTGCCGGATCTTATTGTAAGAGTGTCTTTAATTCTGTACGAAACTGCAGAACTGTCTTCCAATGTGGCTGCACCGTTTTGCATTCCCAACCTACAGTGAGTGAATGAGATTTCCAGTTGCTCCACATCCTCTCCAGCATTTGGTGGTACCAGTGTCCTCCATTTGAGCCCTTCTAATGGGTGTGGAATGGTATCTCACTGATGTCTCAATTTGCACTTCCCTGATCCCACATGACGAGGAGCATCGTTTCATATAGTTATTTGCCGTCTGTATATCTTCTCCGCTGAGGTGTCTCTTAAGGTCTTTGGCTCATTATTTGTTTCCTCACCACTGAGTTTTAAGAATTCTTCATAACCAATGAATTATCATATTGAGTATCTTGGTGAATGGGTTATTATAGATTTGTCATGTTTCAATTCAGCATACCTATTATTCTTAAGGATGCTGGAATTGTCCTATGGTGGCCAGTGAGGGATCTTCCATAAGTACATATATTTATACTTTATCCTTGACCCCTGAACACCACCAAGGTCAGGAGCACTGACCTCAACCTCCCCTACAGTTAAAAATCCATGTATAACTCTTGATTTCCCAGAAAATTAACTGCTAATAGCCTACTATTGACTAGAATCATTACTGATGACATAAATAGTTGATTAATCCACATTTTGTACATTACTGTGTATTTTTTAAAAGATTTTATTTATTTATTTGACAGAGATCACATGTAGGCAGAGAGAAGGGGGGAGCAGGTTCCCTGCTGAGCAGAGAGCCCAATGCAGGGCTCAATCCCAGGACCCTGAGATCATGACCTGAGCTGAAGGCAGAGGCTTTAACCCACTGAGCCACCCAGGTGCTCCCATTAATGTGTATTATATATGGTATTCTTACAACAAAGTAAGCTATAGAAAAGAAAATGTCATTAAGAAAAATCATTGGGAAGAGAAAATACATTTCTGGTGCTATACGGTATTTGCCCCCAAAAATGTACCTACAAGAACAGTTCCCATTTATGTTCTATTGTCAACTGCCCTTATACACATATATTTATTTTATCTTCTTTATGCTTAGTATGGTTTCACGAAGTCACAAAAAGGCTACAAGAGGATTGCTGTGAAGTTTCTGCAGCCAACTTCTGATCAGTTGTACTTTCTGTACGAAATCTGGGAATTACTGAAAGCAAACTGGATGTGGAGATGTAGTGTGTGTCAACAAACTTCAAGAAAAAAAAATCATTACATACTAAGTTTGGAACTCAGACTAAAACAAGTATTTCTGCTTTATCTGTTTATCTAACAGATGGAGCGTATCAGTGAATCACCATTATCCTTGCCCATCTCTTCATCAAAAGTACCAAGGAGAGCATAAAAGGAGGTAAGAGAGAATTTCCATTAATTTTTGCCACATGAAATGACACCTTTCAATAAGGGACGGCTCCCAATGTGAGTCTATGAGCCAATGTTCACCTGCCTCATCATCCATCTGATGACAATTGCAGCCTGTATGTTTAGGGAATCCCAAGGGCTCCAGGTTGTCCCCAAGCATTACAGAGCCATGCCACTTGGAAATCATCCTGTCCTAGAGAGCTCAGTGTGCTAGATATGGAGCAAAGCATGTTTATTTCCCTCAACCTGGTCTTCCTTCCCGCTTCCCATATCCATGTCACGAGCATGTCTCCAGCTTTGATGGTTGACACATTTTGAGTTCGTGTTCTTGGCATCGCTGCTCTTTGAGAAATCCCAGCATCTGGCTAGCAGTCGGGCTATGCTGATTTTATCCTTATTGATTGTAGACACGCCTACTCATTCTCGCACCCATCCCCAAGTCCAGAGGGAAGACCTGTCTCCACTGTAAAGAAACAGCTTCCCAGTTATTCACTCCACCCCTATTATAAACTCAACCGAAAGCCCACACTTGGTAGACTGTCTCCATGCTCCATCTTGCTGAAAACTCATATTCCTCTGAATTCTGTAGGCGTCGTGTGATACAAACACAATGATGTTCCCTGTCTTATCTTTCAAAGCCAAACACACAATCTTGGTGTTTTTCAATCTGGTATTTGTGACTCTCCCCTTTCTCTCCCATTGGGTTTGTCCTGGGAACTGTATGTTCTCAAACTCATAGGATGTCCATTTTATGCTCTCAGTAAAGGGTTGTTGAATGAGTCCATAAAAGCTCTCTTCATGAGGGACACATGACCCCCCCATCTCCCTTCCCAAAATTGATTTTCCAGTGGCAGGGTGATTTGAGTGGGGAAGGGGACAGGGATTAATTGATAGGAAAGGAGACCTGGTTACATTTATCATAGTGCATGGATATTCCCATGCTTGCTACATTCATTTGTTGCTCAATAGCCCATGAATAGCAAACATTTTGAAAAGTTACTTATCGGTTGTGCAATTCCATATTTCATAAGAATGTATAGTATTGACTTCCAGCGGCAAATGTTGTCTCTGAGCTTTGCGAAAGCCATGATCATGCACTTTGCCTTGTCAGGAATGACGTGGCCTTGACAGAGCCTACTACCTGGAAATGCGAATCGCCTTTCAAAAATGTCACTCTAGCCTGTCATGAGGTGGACTCGTTTTTATCCTACTAGAGCTACTAATTAATCTGTTGAATAGAAAATTCAACGTGTGTTATTTGCCAAAGCCTCCTCTTAGAGAGTCAAGCTTGTCCGTGTTGAAACAAGACATGTACAAGATTTGTGAATAAGCCACTGTGTGTTGACTTTTGTTTAAGACGAACTTCTTTACACATCATATTAAAAACACGTCCATACACGGCATTGGTATTCTGTATAAGATCTGACCTAAGCTAGTGTGTATAATTAGGGAATTGTTTGAGAAAACGCATGAAGTAAGCTTCTCTCTGTTGTTATCGGCTGAAATAAATTCATTTTATCCTAATATAATAGAGGTACAGATTTTATAAACAGAGCGATTGGGAATTGGCCAGCAATGAGAAGCACAATGATAATTCACACAATTTTTATGACATCCAGAAGGCCATACACAGAGCTACTCAAAGTGTGTCCATGGACACACAAAGACCACATGATGTGGAAACCAGTTAGCTATATGAAACCTCTGGCCCTCTCCCATCCCCTGGAGTCATTGAATCCAAATTTTGGAGGGTGGGCTCCGGAGTCTGCATTTCAGCAAGCCTTTAAGGGGATTCTGATAAATGCTAAAGCATGAGAAACATTCTGCGAGACTAGAACAGAAATAACTATCACCCAAAATGACCAACTTGGATACACATATTAAGAAGACACTTGACAAATGAACGAACAAACTATGGTTCCATGAGCTAGATAAAATGTGCAAGGAAGTCTTCAGACTTGTATATAAGTAGGACTCATATTCTGGGTCATTGGGGGAAGCCTGATGATCCCTCTTCCACATAACATCTGAATCTGGTATTGTATGGGGTCAATGGGCATGAGCTGTGGGCTAACCACCTGGCACTAACACTTCTTAGTCTTAACCTTAACAAGAAAGTTCATTTATCAGTGAGCCACTCCAAGTCTTACACAGATGGTCTAACTATAGAAGACGTTCTTCTAAAGACAAGAAACGAAGATACACAAGCTCGTTTCCGTTCAACAATGTATCCAGATGCCCTCACCAGCTCTGTAAGAAAAACAACCAAGAATAACAACAAAAAAGTCCGAGGGAAAAGGAGGCTGGAAAAGAGTTGGTTTGGTACTAGTGAATCATATTCTCTAGGAGCTGTGAAACCCAACAGAGTTTTTAAAAATTATTCAGACCACTGACAACGTGTAATAAGGTCCCTACAGTGAGTATCAACATACAAGAGCCAATATTATTTCGATGTATCAGCAACAGTTTCTGAAAAGTTTTTTTTTTTTTTTAAAGATGCCATTTCACAAGGTGTGGAAATATGCAAGAAAACTATCCATCTATATGGAGAAAAAGAAAACCACTTGTTAAAATAATTTGTCAAAAAATTCTACCATTCTATTATGCCCAAATTTCAGACTCGTGGGATTGTACACCTAAAAGATGTGTATTTTCTATGTAGAGTTTATCTTTAGCAATAAATGTTTACCGTCACCAGCTTAAAAAAACAACATAAAATGTACTTGATTGTTGGTCCAGCAGAGATAAAGACCAATGGAAACTCGTAGACCATTCCTGGGAGGATAAAAGCCCAATCATCTAAAAGGTTTGTGACCTTCACAAGGGTATGTAATTATACACATAAAATATGGTACAGTGGATTGATCGATCAGTTAAGACATTTCTGCTTTTACAAGAGATCTGTGCAAGGTGTTCATGTCTGCACCGTTTATGAGAGGTCAACCCAGAGTAAATTTCCAGTTTCCAGGAAAAAAAAAAAAAAGTACATACCAATCAATTTAAAAAAGATAAAAAACAGACCACACCTAGTTATTAGGGCCATGCTAGGAGTGACAATTTTGAAGAACTAACATTTCCTAAAAGAAGAAAATGAAAAATGAGATTGAGAAAGGTTAGTATCCTTAGGATAGGACCAACGGGATACAATTTAGGAGGGGAAAAAGGATTCAAAGCCTTCACTGTGTCTTAATCTCATGCCAGACTGTATATAGAAATATGTTTGTTCATTATTCATGTCCATGTATGAAGCATTCCCTAATAATGAGAGAGAAAAGAAAGAATGCAATTATCTTAAAAAGCTACACCCATAACTGTAGAAAATAGCTAGAGATATACCCTATTAATAAATCCTTTTTTTGTGTGTTTCAGATCAAACCCACCAGTTCGATATCCAGTATAACCACCAGCCTTGAACTTTCTAATCCGAAGAAACCAATGGGTTTATGTATATGGTGTAGTTGCCGGTAAACATGAAAAGAATTGTTTATCAGGAATGAAGAAAATGCTATGTCTTCTCATTCTTCCCTGTCTCATGCCAAATGCCATTTCTCAGTAACTAGGACAAAACAAACAAACAAACAAAAAACTTTGAATAATTAAGCCTCAATTAGTATGTAGAAAGGCTTTATTTAAATGCTTTTTAAAACTTATGTCCAACCATTCTCAGTTGCCAAGTCTGGAAAATTTATTACTTATTATACATTTTACAGGTGGTTTCCAGACATAGCCAAACACCTGGGATGTGTTTTGCAAGAAAGGTCCTGGACAATACTGCCCAGGGATTCTGACCTCTTTGATGGCTACTGGAATTGGTGGAGAGGAATTACCCATATTGCAAGTATAGCTAGGAGAAATGATACAGCGTCAAAGGGGGCTCCCCATTGTATGCAAACCTATCTTAACACAAGCACACATTTACTATGATTTTTCCACAAAGAAGCAAAACTCATCATCTCAGGAAGAAAACAGACTTTCATAGTGTTCTTCCTTAAATCGTGGATGGCAGATGGTAAACCCCAACAGAAGATCACTGGGTTTGATGAGTTACGGTTGAAGCATCTAGTAGTAGAAAATCCCCAATTTTCAGATGCCCAAGAAGTATCTATTGCAACGGCTAGGGTATGTTTGATTTGGAAGGCTTATCTTTTAATTCTTTTGATAAAATGCTCCCAGTTTCTCCTCAAATTACAAGTTAAACTGAGTAAGAACCACACTATACTACACACACATGGGTACACACACCACAACACACGTAGTGAAGTAGGTGTTTGTATGAATGGAGAAGTAGCTAAGTTTCCCGTGTTGGTGACCAAAGTGGAAACTGCATTATGCATAAATGAGAAGTAGAGGAAGTTGGCTCCAGAAATAGCCATGTTAACCAAAGTCTCCATGTGTGTCCCATGGAAACCTTGCAGAAACAGGTGGGGAGGAGTTAGGACTTCCACACGGAGTGAATCTTGGATCTGAGTCTGAGTTACCTCCAACACACTACAAGAATGTCCATGCCACGTGGCCAGGCCTCTGGGTCTCTACGGTTCATGGCTGTCTCTAGGTGGCTAGCTGGTCCCTGGTGTACCACAGGCACCCCATAAGTATGTGTTGAGTAAGCAGGTTTTTAGGGACTCAGAACCCCACTATGATCTTTGAATCTCACCATGATGTAATTGGCAATACCACAGGTCAAGCCACGTGCATGTCCCCCTGTGGTCTGTACAGACAGAGGTCAATAAGAACCTTCCACACCTGGTTCTCCAGGGGCTGAACCTTTCTCCAAAATGACACGTGTGAGTTTGCCCACCTCTGTGGGTGTACATAGGGCTGCAGGGCTGCAAATCCCACAACTGCCCTCCAGGACTGAGACCCTCATTTGCCCATGTTGGCCTTGGAGGCAAGCGTGGGGTTCCCATTTGGAGCTGGGCTGGGTTGGGTCAGGGTTCACGTTCAAGGGTGGGTTTGGGTTATGATTCAGGTGAGGAACACGTTTTGAGTACAGATTTGGATTCCTGTCCCGGTTGAGGGTTCATGATTAGGAGTCAAGGGGTGGAAGGGTTTGAGTATGGATTCAGGTTCCTGTAGATTTCTGATTGGATATTGAGTTAGGGCTGAAGGTCAATGTGAGGATCAAGGGGTCGTATCCATGTTATTAGGGCAGAGGTCAAAGGTCAGGGCTAGGATCAAAGACCATGGGTCAGAGGTTATCATTAAGGTCTTGGTTTAGAGTTTCAGTCAGGCGTTAATAGGGGTTATGATCAAAGGTCAAGGGTGAGGGGTAAAGATGGGTGTTTGGTTTGGGTTTTGGTTTGGGCTCAGCTTTCACTCATGCTCAGATTTGGTTCAGTTGGGTTTCAACCTTAGCTTCCCGTTGGGGTTTTGGTTCGAGTTTGGGTTCAGGACCACTTTTACTGTTTGAGATCATGGGTGGACTCAATGGTGAAGAATCAATGAGTCAAGGTCACCTGGGGGCTCAGATGGTTAATCATCTGCCTTCAGCTTGGGTTAGGATCTTAGGGGGCTGGGATCGAGCCCCATGTCAGGCTCCTTGCTCAGCGAGGAGCCTGCTTCTCCTTCTACTCCCACGTCTGCTTGTGCTCTCTGTGACAAATAAATAAATCTTAAAAAAAAAAAAAAATCAAGGGCTCAAACACCAGGACTTTGTTCCAAGTTTTCATCTACTGGTTGGGGTTGGTGTTAAGTTCAGGCTTCAGATTTGGCTGCTGGTTCAGGTTTAGCATCAATGCTCTGATCAGAGGTCCAGAGTCCAAGGTCAAGTTTCCTATGGCAGAAATTGGCATCGAAGGTTCAGATACATAGAGATATATGTAGACACACAAGCAAGTGTATGTACTTGCCTAGTCATTCAGTCATATTTTTACAACACAATAATAATAAATGGCCACTTCCTTACCCAAGGACATCACTCACATGTTCCCAGGATTTCTACTAACAGAAACAGGTCAAAGGTCAATGCAAAGAGAACATTTGCCAATGCATGTTCCGTCTCCTGGCATCAAGATTGATGTGAAAATACATAGATAGAAAGGTACTGATGAGTGCCTCTCAAATCCTTTGTGAAAGATTGTCTCTTATGCCCTTAATTATTTCTAACCGGTGGGATGCTCCAAACGTCGGAACTCCTCCTCAGAAAATTCTATTGCACAACCACAAGTTTTTCACGACATGAATGGTAAGCTTGGTTTCGTGTTGTTCAGCCCACGGATGCAGAGAGGAATGGATGAGGACAGAGGCATAGTGAAGGTATGGCCACTGAGGCAAGTGGGAAATGCACAGACAGAAGACGGGTCCTTCAAGATTTAATGGAACACGGATATGGAAGGAGAGAGAAAGGCAAGAGTCATGCAGGTCCGGGATTTGCAGAATTGGAGAGAAAATTGGAAACCGCTGCACACAGAGAAAAGGAGAGTGCAGAAATATTTCATGTAAATGTGTAAATATTGAAATTGGGGTGTGCCAAAATACTTAAAAGAGGTATATTGTGCAAAAAATTCTGACCACTCGGATGGGGTGCACACACACAGACACACATTCTGTCGCTCCCAGTAGGCTGGCCCGGGGTCCGGATCAGGGTGCTGTCTGAGCTACAAGGAGGTCAGGAAATCCATATTCCATCCAGCAAGTTGGCAGAATCACTGTGTTTATAGACCATCCATTTCCTGGTATCTTTTGTGCTCTACAATCAAAATAATTTACTTGTTTAATAACCTTTCCCCTCCTGTGCCTAATTATTGTATGGTTGATCTCTTTTCACATTCCTGTCTCATAAAAGCATGCAGGGATTATGAAGCTTTTCCCTTCTCCTGCATTTTTCTAATTATGATCTTCAATTATAGTGACGTAAGAGGTAAAGATCCCCTGTGGTGCTCTCAGTTTTCAGTGATGTCCCGAAATTAAAATAACACGAGAAGAGAGAGGTGAAAAAAAAAAAAAAAGTCAGGAAGAAACACCTAAAATAATTTGGTTTACTTAGCAACACTAACCATGCGGGACATGAAGTACCAATGAGCTCTCTATTTTTAAGTACCTGGTGGGTCTTTCTGCTTCAACGTTGACTTTTCTAAGTCTTCTCTGGAAATCTCTATTTCCTGCCCCAGTAAGAGAGTCTTGAAACACTCATGGAAACCCAAACTCACTTGAGAACAGGCAGCCACATGCAGAAAAATCCAAACTGTCATCTCATCACTTTTCCTACCTGAGCTCAGCCGTCTGGAAGGATGCTGAGATCAGGCCGCTGCAGGGTCAGGAATCCACCCAAATATGTTCTTTCTCATATGTGTCTTCTACTAAGAGCTGCGTTTCATTTAGAAAGAAACAACCCTCATTTCTAATAGTCATTTATGGAAATAAGGCCATATTTTTCATCATCTATAACTTCATTTTCAATTTCTTCTACTCTCTTAGACCAGCCGTGGGTTTAAAAGTCACTTTCCTATCTTAGAAGTACATTTTTATTAAAATATCTAATTTGGTCTAATTTTTCATTGAACTGCAATGGATAGAGAATTTTTGAGGGCTAACTAGATGGATAGAACCCTCCCTTAAATTTCATCTTCGATATGCTGTGTTAGAAGAAGAAGAATTTAATTACCTTTGGCAAAATGGTTTCATAAATGGGGAGAAATAGTAGAATCATATCCTTGTAAAGATAATGTGTGAAAAGGGTCATATTAAATTCAATATATTAAAAGAAATATATAACAGAGTGACACAGCTTTAAATTTAACTCTCGTGGGTTGCAAAATCACTTTGAGTAAAATAGCTATGTATAGATATGTATAGAAGATGTACAGAAGACGAAGGGAGTATAGAAGATGGATAGATAAGTATAGAATACATATAGAGGACAATGGGAGTGAAGACTCTGAATTTCGGTGAACAAACACTAAATATGAACAGTTTAGAATTTCTAGAAGACAGCATTAGGACCAAAGTCTTTGTAACTTTCTTGCTAAGAACATTAAGACTTCCAAAGCACAGGATGAGCTCCCAAGGTCTTCCCTTGTTCTTTGATGTGATTGAAAGCTCATTAAAAATGCAAAGATTGCCAAATGGCTGATGGATGAAAATGTATCCATATCTTTTGAGTCACTGCTGGAAAGCGATGAAGGGGAAAAGAAAATTAACCTGTGATGATTCACAGGAACAGAAGAAACAAGATGGGAATTCAAGAGGGCTCATACTAAGTCCCTTTTAAGAGGATACAAAAATCACACCTTAAGTAGAAATATTAGAATAGTAATTGCCATATCGCAAGAGTCCGTCGATTTCAGGGTGTGGAATTTTGAGAAAAGGAAATGCTAAGTGGATGACAAAGTTAAGGGATGGGAGGATTTTGGCATTCTGAGTTGATTGAATAAAAAAGCACAAATAATTTATGTGGTGGCCAGCTCTGCCAGCAAACTCGATCATCCCCCAACTACACATGGTACCACCTTAAGATTATTACTTAGAATGGGGACAAGGTAATGAACTAATGACATCTCTTCCTCAATTTGGCTTTCCCCTCCACTGCATGAGCCTACTGGTTAAGTTGAATCTAGCCTAGTCTAAGCCAGTTGTCAAAGAGACTTAAACTAACGTCAACATTTGATTAATTGGGGAAAGCAGTAAGCAGAATTCTAAAGATGTCCCTCGAGATTCTTCTCGCCCTGGTTACTGAATCAACTGTGAATCCACGTGTTCTTGGGAAGGGAGCTCGTGAAGGTAATCAAAGGTTCTAGCCAGCAGACCTGAAGATGAGCAGACCATCCTGGAATGAAGTCCCATGACTCTTAAAAGCAAACAATGGAGATAAGACAATCAGAGGGATGCCACAGAAAGTAGAAAAGGACCAACAAGGCAGAAGGGAAGTGAGGATAACTGAAAGGAGTTGAAGCTGCCTTTGTGGTTTCGAAGACAGAGGAAAGGGACAGGAGATGAGTGATGCTAAGGTCTTTGGGAAGCTGAGAACAACCCAGAGCCAAGAGCCACCAAGGAAATGGGAACCTTAACCACATGGCATGGAATTCAGCCAACAAAGCAAATGTTGCTGGGAGTGGATTCATCCCTAGTATCTCGAGGAAGGAAGAGAGTCTGCCCCATACACTGATTTCGGCTGTGTAAGACTTGGGTGGAGAAACCATCCTAGAGATAGAGATTTCTGATCTATAGGAGAATAAGAAGATACATTTGTGTTGTTTTAAGTCAGGGAGTGTGGGGTTCTTTGTTCCATCAGCCATTGGAGACAAATTCCGGGAAAAGCAGGCAGTGCTGATCCCATACATGAAGCTGAAGACACAAAGTTTGGGATTTGGAGAAATAATTACTGAAAAGGCTCCTAAATAGATTTCCATGGAGTGTGAGAGTCTCTGAACCCACTGGCAGCTGAATTCTCCACCCGAATTAAAGAGAGCATTTAAACGTACCAAGTGACCACTCCTTGCTAAGTCACTCTTCCTTCCCACCCTGAAGAAGTATGAAAAGCATGCATACTGGGAGGTGGCATCATGGTTTAGGGGTTGAACTGTCTCATCACCGAATGCCTAACTAGTGATCCCCAAACAATATCTACTGGGACTGACAAAGGCCAGGAAGACTTGAGAGGAAAATGCAACTGTGGGCACCATGTCTGACCTTCACGGTTACAAAGGACTGATTGCATATCTTCTCTACGAGATGGAGGTGACCCAGAGGTTCAATGAGGAAGTCTCCTCTTTGGGGGCACCCCTCCTGACCATGCCAACCCCTATCTTGAGATCTTGAGTGAACAAGGGTAACCCAGACGAAATTTCGGTTTTGTTATGATACAAAGAGTCACCGTCAGTCCAATGCAGGCAACGTCTTCCCTAACGAGGGCAGAGTCGGGGTCTGAAACCCTTGAGATAAGTGTATATTCACTAAGGAGCAGGGAAGCTGCTTTATATTCTCGTGCTGCAGGGGTCTTCTCCTGGCGCCCTTGTCCCCTCCAATCCCGAGAACAACCCACTGGGACCCTAAGCTGTCCTTCATAATCAGTTCCCTTCGAGAGACAAGTGAATAAAGCCAAGGATTTCACACCAGTCAGGAAGATACATCCTATATCAGGGGCTCACCCCAGCCTTGGAAACTCCTCTGGTCTGAAAGAAGAAACCAGCCAGAGGAGAAACACCATTAAAGCTTTACTGGGCATTCTCACAGAATAATAGTAAGTAGCATGGGAAGAACAATCAGTATGAACTCAGAGGATAGAGTTCAGAGCCCCAGTTTTGTTGATTATCTGCTTGGAAATCCTGGCAGGTTACAAAACCCTTCTTTTAAAACACAATGAAAGTAATAATAATACCTTCATCGCGAAAAAGTCGTGGAGAACAACATGAGAAGAAAAGCAGACGGAACCCTTTGGGAAGAGTATTTATGAAAAGGATACAAAAAATAACAGTAATAATAGTGGAAAAGGATGAAAGCGTATTCCAAGAGCTACCAGGCATCTTGTCTCAACCGTCCAAAACGCAATAGTCATATTATGTAACGGCAAAAGCCAAGGAGAGGGAGAAAGATGAGCCTGTAGAAAGTGCAGCAATGCCAGGAGGAGACAAGCGTAGCCATAAACAGTTTATAGAAACACTAGACGCAGTGGTGGTAAGACGGATGGTGGAGGTCAGCAAGCATCCTTATGAGAAACCACTCAGAGGAAGCACCAATCGTGAAACTCACCGGGAACTACACTTAACCAGATGTACGGTGTGATTTCAACTCCCAGAATAAAATAAAATGGCATATGCTTCGGAAAGGAGAATTGACATATGATTCATTTTGTGCAAGTTTCCAGCAGAAGAAAGTAGGCTGCCTGTCTTCCTGGTTGGTCAGCCCGGAGCCATTGTATCCGGAAGGGAATTTTGCAAAGGTGAAGTAGGTAATTGGCATTAAGATTCAAAACTTTGGGGGCCTGGGATGTGGGTTGGGTTGGGAAACATGAGTTCCCAGGGAAGTTAGTGGGTGCCATGTTTTCGTTCACATGGACCATTCTGGGAGGTATCTCACCTGATGCATCTCTCTCTGCTCCAAACAGAGGCTGCATAGAGCACACAGGCAAAATATCACTCATGAATTCGAAGCAACCAAGGTTTTATTTTCCCCCATGATCTTTTTTGTTAAAAAATCAGGCATCAACTGTGCACAGAAAAGGCAGTGCCAAGACATACTTTGTGCTTATCAACCTAATCCTAGACCAACAATCATCAAGATTGCCACCGGTAACACTTGGAGATGGATTAGTTCTTTGTCATTGGGGGATATCCTGGCCATTATAGGGTGTTCAGCAGAGTCCCTGGCCTCTACCCTCTAGATGTCAGTACAATCCCTTCTTCCACACAGCCATGGCAACCACAAATGTGTCCAGATGCTGAAAAACTCCCCTCGTTGAGAACCACAGTGTAGACAATGAGACATCTATGTATCTACTTTACTTCTGTTCATCAACTGTTCGAAAATGGCCTTAGGCATTATGGCATGCCTTGGATGTATTAGACAACTCAAATATTTTTATAGCATTTGTACATGCCCCCATGGAAAATATATAAGAGAGCATGGCATTATTGTACATAGAGAATGAGATCAGTAAGCACTGCTTCTGCGGTTTATAAAAAGAGTTTGGTCGGGTAGGAATCATGGCAAAGCAGAAACAAATGTTGGGAGACGGAGAAGCTGACTTTTAAGCACAACTGATCAAGAAAATGTTTTTGAGCTTTAAGAGAGTGTCTCTAAGATGAAACTTAAAAAGTCAGTATTGAAATATATTGGATAAAGATGGAACCGTTAGGATTAGGCAAGGAATCAGAGGGATAAGGGAAGGCTTCCAGAGGTCTGCATGTGGGTCTGAGGTACAAAATGTAGGCAAACAGGAAAAGTTTGCAAAAAGGAAAAGTGAAATTCATTAGAGGAACAAAAATAGCTTCAAGTGATTTTTAGACCCTGTAGATGGCTGGATACTGGGGGCAGAGGATCTGTGTTCCATGTAGGAAAAGAACATGTATTAATATACTAAGCAGGTATAATTTTGAAGGAACTTTCATTTTTTTAGAAGCTGATGCCATTTTGTGTATATATAATCACATATAAACATATACACACACATTGGGGCTCCTGGGTGGCTCAGTGGGTTAAAGCCTCTGCCTTCAGCTCAGGTCATGATCCCAGGGTCCTGGGTTCAAGCACCACATCAGGCTCTCTGCTCAGCGGGGAGCCTGCTTCCTCCTCTCTCTCTGCCTGCCTCTCTGCTTACTTGTGATCTCTGTTTGTCAAATAAATAAATAAAATCTTAAAAAAATAAACATATACACACACATATATTATATTACGTGTGTGTGTGTGTGTGTTTGAGACTGTCCAATAGGAAAGTAATACATTCACATAAAGAATAACCCTTTTGCAAGAAGGTATAAATGTCTTTGCTTTATGCATGTCTTATCCTCAGAAAGCAGACGTTTGCATTATAACTTGAACTGAGAATAGAAAAAATGTATCTCTAAGCAGAAGATGAAATAAACATGGAACGTAAACACTTGTTAGGCAGATAGAGACTGAAAGGAATTCGAAGGGCATTTTCTGATTTTATAAAAACATTTGAGAATAGGTAGGAATAAATTGAAACAAAGAGTAAGGAGACAGTTGCATGGGAGCCGAAATGAAGGAAAGCTAGTTGAACATTCACTCGGAGAGGAAAGATAACTATAAACCGTGTGTTTTATAAATTGTTATTTTTTGTGGGAATATGTTTTGCAAAATTCGTAACATAAAAATAGATCTTTATGTGACTCGAACAATGGGAAAGTTATGGATTATAAGACAAAATAAAAATGGTGCTCACAACTGACATTTAAGCATAACAAAAAGAAATAAAAAGGAATCTATTATTATAATTACATCCTTGACCTTTTGCTATGCAATGGAAATTATATTATACTAAGATTATAAATAACACACACCTCTGAAATTCTTGTTAACTATTATGTTCCTTGGGAACTACTTAGGACAAATACGTTCACTGGGATGCCATCTTTCTGTTTAAAAAGACCAATACAAATTTATGTGAAACAGTACAATGCCCAAAGCAATTTTTTTTTTTCCCTATAAGAGCCTGAATAAGCTGGTCTTTCATAGGGTTCTTTTTTCTATCCAAATTTGCCAGCTTCTCATTTTCCTCCCATCCCCTAAGCCCACTGCCCTCTACCCATGCCTTTCCAGCTCCCACTTGCCATCAAGTTCCATAGGTCAACACCATCTATTTTAGGATTGATGGTTTTGTTCCAATAAAAACATCTGGTTTCCATGGTGTCCTGGCTAGCTCATGCCATGTAACCAACCAGCCCAAAATGTGAGGCTTCCTAAAACACTTTGATTATCTCTCATGGGTGTGTGGGTTGACTGAGTTCAAGTGGAAGGTTCTCACTTGAGGTGTTCTGGGCTCTAGTCTGTTAGAAGCTAGGTATAGAGTCACTTGAGGGCTTGAAGAGATGGGATGCCCGTGATGGAGCCCTCACATGGCAGGTAGTTGATGTTGACTCTCAACGGAGAGCACAAGCCAAGGTTATTGATGGGTGCAGAGCACACAGTCTCCCCATGTGGGAGACTCCCCATCTTGCCATGTGGTATGTGGGTTCCAAAAGGAAGCATCCCAAGGGCCAGCATTCCAAGTAGCCTAAGAAGAAATCACATGGCCTCTTATGATCCCGCTCCAGAAGGGCAAGCACATTACTTCCAGAACATTCTATCAGTGAAGAAAGCCATGGAGGCTCACCCAGGATGTAAAGCCTCCACTTCTAAGTTGGAAAAGCAGCCGAATATCTGAGTTGATTCCTGACTGTTGCATCCAGTGTATTAAGTTCATCTAATCACATGTACTGTTTCCAAAGGATAGATCATAAAGTCACGTCTTGACTTGGAAAAACAGAGTAAGGTGATCAATTAGCTATGCCGGCCAACTGCAATGGTAACTTATGAGTTCAAGAGCTGAGTTATTCACAAAGTCATCCGTTTAAACACAGGGAACCTGAGAGTGCAGATGAGTAACATGCCCTTAAACTGCTCCAAATCACACATCCTTTGTCAAATCCTACATACGTGGTTGATCACAGATGGTACACCAAGTGTGTTCTGACATATTGTATGAACTACACTTGTCAGTGGCATCCCAGTTAGAATGTTATAGATTACTTTCTAGGGCAGTAATAAGGACATAGGTGGAATTTGCATTAGGTCATGATTTTTAAAAAATGAAACAAACTGAGGGTTGTTGAAGGGGATGGGGGTGGGAGCCACAGGGAAGATAGGGGATGAACGTTGGGGAGGGTATGTGCTATGGTGAGGGCTGTGAATTGTGTAAGACTGATGAATCACATTACTGATGAATCACAGTACCTCTGAAACAAATAATATATTTTATGTTAATATAAAAAATAAAATTAAAAAAAGACACAGCATATACTGTATCGTACATTACACAAGTACACGAAATGTTTCATACATTCATTCCATTCATCGAGAGAGCTCTAGATTGGCTATGTTGTAGGCTCTCCTGAGACATGATGGATGGGTAGTGAAGAAGGGAGACAATGGGCTCTCTTGGAGACCGTAAGCCAAAACAGAATCCAGATAGACCCGAGAGACCAAAGACATGTCAAATGTAAAGTAGAAATATGCAAGGTGCTTGGAGGCTTTGCCCAGAAGACCTACAATATGAAGAATAAAAGAAAAATGATGTGGGAGGAGGCAAAATGGTTTAGCAAGTAACAGACCGTTTTGAGTCTGGAAGACCAGTACCCAACTGTAGAGGTGATTCAAAGACATAGATGAATTTTGGTCATCTACTGTTTAAAAGATCATTTGGTCTTTGTAGAAGCCAAAGAATTTGGTGGGGTTGGATTGGATGTCTAGAAGCCAGCAGATTGTCACTGAGGTATAAGTGAGGAAGGGTGGTTGATAATAATTGAACTGGTCACACCATAACTTTCCAATATGGTAGCTGTAACCACATATGGCTACCAAGCTCTTGAAATGTGACTCGCCCAAAATCAGTTGTGATTAAGTGTATCTGGATATCAAATATTTAGCAAAATATATGCAAAATATCCCCTTAATAGTTTGCATTAAATGTAAATTTATAATCCTTTGGAAATATTGGGATAACCTGATGTACTATTAAAATTATTCCTCCTGGTTTCTTTTTAGTCTCTTTTATGTTGTTACTAGAAAATTTAAAGTTACACGTGCAGCATATCAGACATGTTGATGGGATACTGGTACACTGGAAGAAATTGGTGGTTCTTAGTCACCTTGGTATTCTATGGTTTGATTTGGTTTGGTTTCTATGTCTGGAAACCTAAATAACCAAATTTAACAGCTTAATGTGTGTCACACAATGTTGCCTATTTCAAGAAACATTGGCACTAATAACTTTTCTTTATGAGATGAACGCATAAAACAGTGAGGCTTCGAAGTTACCTCCAGAACATGTGAAGGAGAACCTTAAGTGGTGATGTACTAGTCTACAAATGAATGTAGTTCAGGAGGAAGAACTTCTGAAATTGTTCATATTCTTCAATCACTGTGACTTTGAAACTTCTGTACAAGTATGAACTATGTGGGGTGTTTTCCAATCTGCCTTCAGTACTGGCAAAATGCTTATACCATTCTCAGGGGGGGAGAATGGAGAAGGAACAGTCCCCACATAAGGTGAGCATAAAAAGACTTGGAGGGGTGTCTCGGTGGTTCAGTTGGTTGGGAATCTGCCTTCAGCTTGGTCATTATCCCAGGGTCCTAGGATTGAGCCCCATGTTGGGCTCCCTGCTCAGACGGGAGTCTGCTTTTCTGTCCCCCTTTCCCTTCCCCTGCTCATGTTCTCTCTCTCTCAAGTAAATAAATAAAATCTTAAAAAAAAAAAAAAGAAGAAGAAGAAGAAGAAGAAGAAGAGGAAGAAGGAGGAGGAGGAGGAGGAGGAGGAGGAGAAGGTGGTGACTTAGGCTGGTCATGGTCCTTCAACTGCCTTCCTTTGTGTGTCTGTCACTGCAAGTCAGAATCAACCCAGAATGACCATCAACCTTCAATAATTATCGTTCACCCATAAGCAGAGTAGTATGTTTCCTTCTTTCATTTTGTAAAGTTTTTGTTTAAATTTCAGTTAGTTAACATACGGTGTTATGTTAGTTTCATGTATGCAATATAGTGACTCAACACTTGCACACATTACTCAGAGCTCATCACAAGTGTCCTCCTTCATCCCCATTACCCATTTCACCCATCCCCCATACTGCTTTCTGGTTAGTGACATTTACAGTGATACACAGTGTTTTCAACTCATCCTTCTGTTGCAGAAGATGCCTACTCACCTCATAGGATTGTGACCTGCTCCGAATTCTTAGGCAACAAGAATGTCCTATTTATTTATGGCTTAATAAAACGAGGACTTGCCTCCGGTTCAAGACTGTACCAGAGTCTGACCACCTGCCTTTTCAGACTCTACTCCAGAATCCCAGAAAAGTCATTTGACCCATTTTTGTGATGTTTGAACAATTGGACAATTGACCAGATGGACCAAGAAAATTAGAAATGTAAAGCAGCCTGTTTGCTCGACCTGGTGGACAGAAGGACACTGAAGTTAAACAAATTGTGCCCTACCCTCCCTGGTCTGCCTGCTGGAAGCATAAAGGTGCAGAACACTACAGGTCACAGGGAGTTTGAGGGCTCCCCCATCCCATCTCAGTATTTTCTACTGACAAATCCAATCTCATTCCTACCCCCCAAGTGTTTTGAGATGTGACTTCTGAAACCCCACCAGAGTAAGGAAGATAGCTTAGGAGTTAACTCCTAGATGGAGCAGCTGAGGGCTGTGTGGTGACTTAGCAAGACGAGTTTGATGGGAGTGGCCAGAGGAGGACACTGAGGCAAGTAGATTCAAGAGAGGCAGGCGGACAGTTAGAATGGCCCAAATCAACAAGACAGTAAACAAGTGTTGGAGAGGATGTGGAGAAAGGGGAACCCTCTTACACTGTTGGTGGGAATGCAAGGCGGTGCAGCCACTTTGGAAAACAGTGTGGAGAAACTAAAGAACTTAAGAACTTAAGAAACTAAAAAAATAGAGCTTCTCTATGATCCTGCAATTGCACTACTGGGTATTTACCCCAAAGATACAGATGTAGTGAAAAGAAGGGCCATCTGTACCCCAATGTTCATAACAGCAATGGCCACATTTGCCAAACCATGGAAAGAACCAAGATGCCCTTCAATGGACGAATGGATAAGGAAGATGTGGTCCATATATACAATGGAGTATTATGCGTCCATCAGAAAGGATGAATACCCAACTTTTGTAGCAACATGGAAGGGACTGGAAGAGATTATGCTGAGTGAAATAAGTCAAGCAGAGAGAGGCAACTATCATATGGTTTCACTTATTTGTGGAGCATAACAAATAATATGGGGGACATGGGGAGATGGAGAGGAGAAGGGAGTTGGGGGAAATTGGAGGGGGAGATGAACCAGGAGAGACTGTGGACTCTGAGAAACAAACTGAGGGTTTTGGAGGGGAGGGAGTGGGAGGTTGGGTGATCCTGGTTGTGGGTATCAAGGAGGGCATGTATTGCATGGAGCACTGGGTGTGGGGCATAAACAATGAATTCTGGAACACTGCAAATATATATATATATATATATATATATATATATATATATATATATATATATATTTAAAGAGAGAGGGCAGGTAGAGAGAAATTGAGACAGTGATTGGTCAGAATGTTCCATGAGGAGGGGACTGGAGTTTAAAAAACAAAAAAGTGGGTCCACAGGAGTAGTGAAACTGAGGCTAAGGTAAGTCCTTGCGAATGGGACAAATGAGAGGATGTTGACATGGTGCCAAGTACGACCAGGGGATAGGAAGATACACAAGACATAGGAGTTGGTGGAGGAGAGTGGTAACCGTGTCCTTGAGTAGGTGCATGAAGGATGGGGTTTTCTCTATGGGATCGTCTACGGTTGAGTCTCTTTTCCTGTACGCATTGCCTATTTTTATACCAGGTTGTTGATAGATCTCTTGGTGAGTGGGTGTGTGCCTGTGTGACGTAGATGCCAGACAGCGACTTATATTTTAGTCTACATTATTCCGATTTCTCTGAGAACAGCTAAGCAGGAATGGTACCGAGCTGAATCAGTCACAGCTCTCTGTGACATGTGTTCACCTGTATAGGTTAAGTTGACTGAAGCAGTCTATTTTAAGGGATTGGCTTGTGGGATTGAGGGGGCCGATGAGGCAGACATCCGTTGGACAGGCTGGCAAACCAGAAACTCAGGCAGAAGAAGATGCTGTTGAGTTGGTTCAGAATTCCGTCTTCCTTCAGAGATGTCAGGTTTTGCCATTAAGGTCTTGGCTCATTGGACAGGGCTCACAGATGTAATGGGGGGTGACCTCACGTTGACTTGGAGTCAAGTGATTGTAGATAATAACCACATCTACATGATGACCTACACAGTGACACCTGTATCGGTTTCATTAAGTAACTGGGCACCATGGTCTAATCAAGGTGTCAAACCCAATGGACCATCATACAGGGTTAAGAGGAAAATTCCATTATTAGAAGTGTGCTGTACAACCTTGGATGTCTCTGGCAAGTTACTAACCCATATGAAGAAATGAAGAAATGCTCGCTGGTTTTTACCCTGGAGTCTGCTGTAATATGTAGCAGGTGTAGCACAAAAACCATAGCACACCCTAACTCAGATCAGTGCTATTTTGAGAGATCTTCTGGTTATCTTTCAGGGCAGGTATCTCTGAAGGCCCAGCTGTTGGGGAGTCCCAGCAAAGACTCAAATAAGCCACAGGAAAGAAAAGTTCTACACAGGGAATATCGTCAACGATATTGTGATAATGTACTGTGACCGACTGTACCTATGTTTACCGAGGTGAATACTAACTGTTGCATGGAACTGTCGAATCACGATGTTGTACGTTGAAAGCTAATATAACATTGCATGTCAACTAACGTCCCATAAAACAAATGATTTTAAAAATGTCTTTAAATAAAAGCACTTTACAAGGGGTGTCAGGCTGGCTCAGTTGGTAGACCACGGAACTCTTGATCTCAGGGCTGTGAGTTCAAAGCCCCATGCTGGGTGTCAAGATTACTTCAAACACATTTTTAAAAGACTTTCTTTTTTTTTTTTTAAAGCAAATTACAAAAAAATCAAGTCAAAGACATTGCTTCTTTGAAAAGCTACTGCTAGAATTAAAAACCGAGAACTTTCTTTTTTTTATTTGAAGGTACTGAATTCTGATGAACAGACTAGACTATGGCTCTTCTGTCTTCTCATTTGGAAATGCAACATGAGGGATTTTTTATGGTTCCAGGAGCAAACGTGGGTTGGGCCGTTTGGCCTGGGTTTCACTGTGCCTGTTTCCAGCCTGGATGGGAAGTGTCCTAAGGAGGCCTGAGCCATGCTGTAGTCCCAATGGGCTCATCCTTCCTCCCATGGCATGTGAACTGAAATGGAAGGAAAGATACCATTTTTGCCAAAGAGGCCGGGCCATGGAGAGTCTATGGTGGGTACCGGGCATCCCTGCCCACGCTGATAAAGTCGTAATTTATGCCGTGACCACAAAGCCAGGGAGGAAGACCACTGGTCTTTTGCCAGGGATTCCAGGTGATGTGGGCAGCTGGTTTGAAAACTTAGATCCTGAGCTCCATTTTCCTTCATTCTGGGGAATTCAGAGAGAAAACCCATTTTTAGGAGATTGCGAGGCATTAAGGGAACAGAGAGGACTGGAGAATCGCCAACCCATGGCATAACATGACAATTCTCAGCAAAATGTCCGTGGGCTGTTACACCTCAGGTGTGTATGTCTCTCGTCCTCCAAATATATTCTAGATGCTCTCAAAGCTGATCAAAGCCTTCGTTGATTCAATCACATTTACAACATAAAATGATTCTAAAACAAAAGTGACAAACTTGCAAAGGCACCTTGGACTTTACAGCATCTACACTAGATCTTGCCATTATCAGCTTATCTGTTTTTATAGTATTTTCTGAATCCAGATCCTGATCATTGCACAACAGAAAATGATTCTAAAACAAAACTGGTGTAGCTCAAAATAACCAGATTGTGGCATAACAATCCACTCGGCCCTAGAGGAGAGTCTTTCCATATCAGTCATAGTTCGGTCATGCTTGATGCGGCTGATGTGTCAGGTAAGAAACTAAATGTATTTGTCCCCGGTGAGAATTCCCAACACCACTCTCCTACACATGGATATTTAAAGCCTTAAATCATCTAATCATAAAAAGAAATATATTTAAGAAATATGCATTGAGCCAGTAGGAAAGAATGGTCATTTCCATGGACATAGTGAAGAAAAAGAAAATTCAGGCTCAGGCTTAATACCTCAGAGGAGAAAAGTATGTCACAAACAGGTCCAGTCAAATAAAAACCAGTTCCCAGGGCTAGAGCTCAAGAAGGTCGTAAAATAACAATATAACCTTGGATGCTGTAAAATGGGCAAATGGTGATAGAAATGTATTTAACCATAACATTAACAACAGTAGAAAGCTACTGTGTCTCTCACAGTTGTCGTTTGTCATTACCCTGGAATCAAGGGTCATTCCCAGTTAAGAGCGGTCTGCAAAATCTGAGGCCTCCCAGTACCTGTTAAATTAAAGAAACAAGGAGGGATATGACATATGACAACAGATAAGTCTTCTGCAAGTACAGATACCCATGTGACACCACTCCGAGATGCAAGAAAGGGTGACTGTAGCACGTTTGTTCGGAAAATAAGGCAGGATATTGGTGCAGAGTCAAGGACACGAGAAGGTCAGCTGGGCAATAGGAAATGGATGAATTGTAACCATGTGCCTTCTGACACACAGGGTCAGCATGTAGCCTTTGGACATGATACAAAGATAAATTGATACAAAGATATAAATTACACGTGGCTTAGAAGTTGTAAGGACCTGCGAAAATTAGTAGGGCTACTGCAGAATGGAGCCTCCTAAGCCCTGTGATCGAATTCCCAAGACTGAATGGCCCTCACTCGTGCGCTTTCTCATCGTCCTCAGAATTAGTCACAGCTGAGGGAATGGACACGTGTGTAAACAGCTTTGCCTATGATCACCTACGTCTTGGCTCAACACTTCTTGTCACACCGGGCAGCGGTCGCCAGCATTCACGGATTGATCAACCACGGAAAGCCACAGAGGTAAGGAGTACGTGTTTGGGGGGAAGAAAGATGGGCATAAAGTTAGAAAACAATGCACTCTGCCCTCTTTTCAGATCGGTACAATGTTGAACGTGACAAAATGTATCCTGATGTGTTTTAGTCCTGCGTGTGTGTGCATTCCTGTATCTAAGAGACAATAAGATAGAAAACTATTTTGTGCCAAGAAGAACCGTCACTTGGCAATCCTGTTACCGGCGTGTCTTGCTGGTATTGTGTGTTAAGACGTGAGAAAAGCGAGTCTGTGTGTGTGTGCATGTGTACACACATGCACAAAAGGAAAAGGAAGAAAAGTGCACAGGGACAGAGAAAGACAGAGAAATAGCAAAGAAGAATGAGACGTCAATCTTTCAGATGGGACCCCTCAAAACTCTTTTCCAACCATGCACAAGCATCCCTCTCGAACCCTGTTTTCTGAGCAAGTGCCAATTACTGGTAAAAATCCAATGCCATGTAGAACCACCTGCATCTTTATGTGTCAATAAATAAAATATTAATTTTGTCCTTGTGACATCCCCTATTTGGAACAGGCCCTGCTTCCATGTGTCGCTTCTGTCTTGGCACCGTTAGCCTTGTAATTCTGGGCAGAAAGCTCAGGGAAGGGGAGCCCCAGATTGAGGGCTGATGAGGTTTTCACACAAGGACTGGCGCTTCCATTTAACCCATGTGACGTATGGTGACCACGTTGGCATTGACACGGTTGGCGCGTGTGAAAGCCTTGTTTCCTTGTGAGGAGCATTTGCGGGGATCTGAAATATGTATTCCAACAGCCATAATGTCACATCCCTTCTTGTCCCCTAGGGCAGCTGCTGGTTAGAGCTGCCTGCCTTCCGGATCCAGTGAGTCGACCAAACACCGCAAGACACACGTGAAGGAAAACCACATGTCCTGCAGAGCTTACAAGAGTTTGTGAATTTAACTAGAAAGCTGGAATCATTCCCTGAAATCCTAACAAAACTGAGATGTGCATGAGTCGCCCATTACGTCCAAAACCCAAACCCTGTCAACAACAGTGACCAAGAGCCCTCGGCCGACCTGTGCTGCATATAGCTTTCCATATAGTCTCAGGTATGTCTTAGCTTTTCTTGAATAGGACACCAACTTAATTCCGCCCTTATAATGTTTCCAAAAGCACCGAAGATCAACATTTTCCCATGATAGAGAGAAACAAAATGCTGGTTCTTTTAAAAAAAAAAAAAATGTTTAAGTGAGTTCCTTTTTTTTTTAAATAATTTTATTTTTTTATAAACACATATTTTAATCCCCAGGGGTACAGGTCTGTGAATCTCCAGGTTTACACACTTCACAGCACTTGCCATAGCACATACCCTCCCCAATGTTCATAACCCCAACCCCCTCTCCCAACCCCCCTCCCCCCAGAAACCCTCAGTTTGTTTTGTGAGATTAAGAGTAAGTGAGTTCCTTTTAAAATGGCATTGTCCTGGGTTTTTAGTACCATTGACCAATGAGAACCATTTTTATACATGTATGATAATAACCCTTTTTGCCTCTTCCCGCACAAGGAAAAGTCTCTGTCTACCCAAATTGGTAGACTACAGGGGATGGGCATGTGCAATGTTATTAAATGGCATCTGCTGAGAAATCCACTCAAACTCAGGGTCTGGGAGGGCAGGGAATACTGAGGGGAAAAAGCTGAACTTTTCTACAGAAAAAGGAGCATCCATGCATTTAACACAGGGAACAGTGATTCTTGGATCTCTTAGAGACTTCTGGACAAAACAGAAGAGTAGAATATTAAATTGATCAGAGTCAGGTTAAATAGGTATTATCTTCCCCCAGATAGAAAATGGTGTCATTATCTATCATCTATCTATCTATCTATCTTCTATCTATCTAAACATCCATCCACGCATCATCCATCCATCCCTGTATCTATCAATTCTACCTATCATCTATTATCTATCTATCCATCTATCCATCCATCCATCTACCCATCCATCTATGCATCTGTCTACACAGCTGTCCATCCATCTGTCCCTCTGTACTTCCATCTATCTAAACACCATCCAGCCATCATCCATCCATCCCTGTATATATCTATTCTACCTATCATCTATTATCTATCTATCCATCCACCCATCTACCCATCCATCTATGCATTTACACAGCTGTCCATCCATCTGTCCCTCTGTATATCCATCTAGCCATCATCCATCCATCCCTGTATCTATCTATTCTACCTATCATCTATTATCTATCTATCCATCCATCCATCTACTCATCCATCTAAGTATCTGTCTACACAGCTGTCCATCCATCTGTCTCTCTGTACATCCATCCATTCATCCATCCATCCATCCATCCATCCATCGACCCAACCATGCATCTTTCTTTCCATCTATTATTAAATGGTGGCCATGAGGACAGAGCAAGAAGTAGCAGAATGACTAAGGCTACACAATGATTAACATTACATTCTCCGAACCTCCTGCCTAAGTTCCAATAAGTGGATTAAAGTATATTTTTTCCTACCTTGGGTCTAAGGCGCTATGCTAAGACTCCAGCTGTTGCAGACAGACTTCAATGCTTGACAAGGTCTCAGTATCACTTTAAACACAGTTTTCCAAAATAATTAGGTCTCCTAAATTCATAATGGAACATGAGTTTTTACACCACCTTGATTCACATTCAACACTGCTGTCTTATCCATTCCCTAAATTACCCCTGCACCAAATCTTCTTCAACTTCTTGCTTGGTCATGACTTATTTAAGATTTGCTGACAGCAAATGCATGCAGCATTTCCCTGTACAGAAAGGAGGTTGTGGAGAGCCAAGCAAGTACAGTACGCTGAAATTTTATGTAACTTGGCTGAGTTTCATTAGGCTGAGTCCCTGGGACAGCCCTGGGTCAAACTGTAATGTCAATGTCACAAAGCTCCCTAAGCCAGTTTGCTAATGTGCAGTTCTGAGGTTCATTCTGGTAGGTAACAGTAATCTCTGAACACCAGGCGGACAGTGGTTAGCTATGCTCTCTCTCTACCCTTATTCCATCCTGTACATCTTGAACCCAAATGTCACACATACCACCATTAATCAGATTCCCATAACAGGCACACAATGGTTCATGCAAATTTTCAAAGGCATGGACAGCTCTGGATCTGTGTACCTCGATCATGCAAAAATGTGAAAACGGTCTCTAAAATGTTTCAGGCAAACCATGTATCTTGAGTATCTTTAACATCACCCATAAAAGTCCAATCTCACATTCACTGTGATGTAACAAATAATTCATTTCATGAGCAAAATGAGTTTCTGACATGGTAAGGACAAGCAGTTCAGTAGAGTGGGATGTGGATATTTGCAGAAGTAGGCTGTCTGATGGAGGGCTAGGTGACTGCTCTTGGAGTGTGGACATGCCATTAAAATAATGGTATCCTCCTCAAAATAACTAGCACACAGATAATATCATGCTGCCTATCCTTTTTGTCATCTCAACTTCCCTTCCAGCTGTATATAAAAATATATACACGTGTTCCACATCACAGAAACTACAGGGCATAACGCAAGGGTAGAGAAAGCCAACGTTCAGATCTTCCTTTAGAAGCTAAATATGAAGGATTTGGCGTGTTGGGGCACAAGACCCTCAAGGAACATTTTTGTTAGTTTCTTGGTGGTAACATTTGCTTGTTTTGCTGTGATTTCCATTTTTACTGGAGGACACTTCCAACCTCGCCTGAGAAAGATCGAGTCTGCATTTTATCAATAACAAAAAGTTACCTATGGAGATGGGAGCTAATTGGCATGGCGGGTCCAATTTATTTCAGCACCATTACAACGTGTCGTGGACAGGGGGAATGTACTGAGCCCTAATCAGCTTCCAATTTCTTATAGAATTTCCACAAAGTACAAATGTAGAAAAAGACAGTTTTCATGGCAACAGTGTCCATAAATGACCCCAAAGGAAGATTAAAACAAAGTATTAAAAATAAGACAACAGGCCCCAAATGCAGTCACTGATGTTAACCTCCTGCCTGTAAAAGCCTTTCATTTTGTCCAGCTCCTGGAAGTTCCTTTCTACCTGCTAGATTGTATACCTGATTTGAATGGATTTTCACCCAGATAAACTCCTAAAATTTTTAATATGCTTGTTTATCTTTTAATACAAGGAAGCAGCAAAATAGCGGTGCATGAAACTGAATATTGTGCAATCGTTTAAAAATGATGTATTTCTGTAAACTTGCATACGGATGTAGATTTTACTGAACAGAGCAAATTGCAGAGTGGCAGGAATGACAGAATACCAATTTGGGGCAAAGGCGTCAAAAATAAACATGTGCATAAATGCATAAGTGTGTGTGGTGTGGTGGTATGGAAGAAGCATATGATTCAAGAAGGAATTATACAGAACATACTGAAGGAGAATCGATACTGTCCACACCATACATCCCTGTATTATCTGAAGATGTTAAAAAAACAATATATTTTCAAGTGTGAATGTATTAAAGAGATATGTTAAAGGACTTACTCAAGTGTCATAGTTGAATTTAGGATCTAATAAAGTGCAAGAATGTGAAAGGATGCTTCTGTTCTGATGGAGAAGGAGCAAGAATGGATTTTGTTTAAAGATTTTATTTAATTATTTGACAGACAGAGATCACAAGTAGGTGGAGAGGCAGGCAGAGAGAGAGGAGGGAGTAGGCTCCCTGCCAAGCAGAGAGCCCGATGTGGGGGCTTGATCCCAGGACCCCGGGATCATGACCTGAGCCGAAGGCAGAGGCTTTAACCCACTGAGCCACCCAGGCACCCCAAGAATTGATCTTTATTACGTGGTTGTGTCTTACACATCCCAGTCAAATCATACACACAATGTGTGAGAGACCTAACTTAGTGTTCTATGAGTACATGAATCAGAAGCCTTCCAAAGACACGATTCCTTAAGATAAACCATAAAATTGATAATCATAAAAAGATAATCATAACATTGAGGAGAATTTCAAGTAAAATGGCATCTCAGAAAGGGAGGTTTTTGGAAACCAAATGTATATTCATTAAAAAAAAAAAAAAAAAAAAAAAGCAACCAACCAGCTTGCCATCAGAGCTTGGCCATATGGCCCAACAATTAGTTTATAATTAGTGTAAGTGTTTTGTCAAGTTTGTGAATTTTATACTTTACTGTGCTGTGTCCCATAACCTACAATACTGTTTTAAGAAAGTTTTCTTCTAAAAATGTTTCTAATTTTCACATCAATAATAAATTTCAGACTTTAGGAGAGAAATTTTATCGTGCGCGTATAGTGTGTAACACTCTAGGATCTTTTCTGTGAAAATAAGTTAAATTTTGAATAGTAATTTTTGCAACAAGAGGTAGATTTTCAGAATTGAATAGATATTTTGGTAGAGTCATGATAATAAAACGGAAAAGCTTTTAATGTTCTCTGTAGAAACCTACTGACACTCCATTAAGAGAGTCTTTGATTTTCAAAGCAGTTCTTACTTATGTAAATTATAATAATTCCTCCAGAATTTCAACTTGTTTTCAATAAAGATAGATATCCCTTCACAGACACGCTAAACTCTTGAATTTGAAAATCACATGCATAGAAAATGTAGCACAGCCTGGATGGATATCAAAATCTATATTTTAACAACATATCCCTTTAAGATCTAAAAATGAGAATGTTAACTTGTTTTATATTAGGTTCCATGACATTTTCTGGAATATTCAATTCCATAAAAGTCAGCACAGCCATTTACATAAGACACTGGAGTTTAAAAAGAAAAGCTAATTCTGATTTACTAAAATGTCAATGTCAATTTGAAATCCTATTAAGGTTGGAAGAGAAGTTCTTTGCCATGGATACTGAAACACATGAGTCATTTCAAACTTTAAACATGTTTTTACATTTTTGTGAACCTCTGAGGTATCTTGAGGAGGATTTATCACCTGAAAGTCTTAAGACATAAAAGAAATATATTACAGGCATACCTCGGATTTCCTGCAGGTTTCATTCCAGACGGCTACAATAAAGGGACTATCACAATAAAGGGAACACTGTAATAGAGAGAGTCATGTGAATTGATTGTTTCCCCGTGCATATCGATCAAAGTTATGTTTACATTATGCTGTAGTCTCTTAAGTGTGCAATAGCACTATGTCTAAAAAAAAAAAAAAATAAAAAGGTCTATACCTTAATTAAAAATACGTAATTAAAAATACTGAAAAAAAAATGCTAGTCATCATCTGAGCTTTCAGTAAGTCATAATCACTGATCACAGATCATCACATCATAGAAGAGTAATGAGAAAAGATGGGAAATAGTGGGAATAACCAAAATGGGACAAAGATACATGAAGTGAGCAAATGCTGTTAAAAAAAAAAAAATGGTGCCAGTAGTCTTAATCAATGGCAGGGTTGACACAAACTTCATCTGCTAAAAAAAATGTAGTATCTGCAAAGCCCAATAAAGCAAAGTGCAATAAAATAAGGTACGCCTGTAAGTTAACTTGAAAGTTGTGTTCAAAGGTGGCCTCATATTTCAACTATGATGCACACATAAAGTCAATTGTCTCCCCAAGACATGGGATAAGTCAGAGAAATCTGAAAGGTTCACCACCACTTCATAGAATGCCATCTTATACCTGCTTTCTCTTCTGCTGAACACCAGTTTACTCTGTCGCCATGTTCATAAAATGAGAATTGAAAACTCATTTTGTCCTGAGTTCTAGGGAGAAGAGTTCCCAAATAAGATGGAAGAAGATGGTCCTGACCTATATTAGCCAACAAAGTACTCCAAACTATTTGATACTAAGTGTTAACATATGTTTCCATAGATAAGGGAAGTAGAAAGTCAAATGGATTATAATAATGTCTAGGGCTACTGTATCAAAGCTCTTGCTGATCTCTTTTGTGACAAGGGCCCCAGGCAGGAACCTAGAAGGGTAGTAGAAAAAAATGTTATCTTCTCCCCCACACACTCATTTTAAGACACAAAAGACCAAGTTCTCAGGTAATGGCTAAATTTCCCAAGATCACATAAACTCACAGAGGAGACCTCCAGCAAACCCAAAGCCACATTCTCCTCATACCTGAGGAGAGAATTAAATACAACCATTTATATTCATTTTCTGGATAAAGAATACCATCCAGACAATAAACATGGTACAACCAAAAACATACTTGAGTGTCTCTTAATCAAAACAGTGGAAGAGTTTCTGGATTCCCATACTCTTCCTTTACCATCTCCTTAGCTCTCTAACAAATACCTAAGGGGGGAAATAAAGGGGGTTTTTATCTTGACACTAATACAGGTAACTGCCTTTACTAGACCATGCAGGGCATCCTGTCTGCAGCAGCAGTGATGGGCAACACATACAATCCTGTGTCACCTACTAGGTATGCAGAAAGGAAAGCCTTTCCCTGGAGGAATCCTCAATTTCAAGGTTTGGTAGCACAGTTGGCTGATGGAAGTGTCCAACAGAAATCATTAAAATACAATGCAAAGTTACTAAAATAGCAGTCATTATACTGTATGCCTGGAATGGTACAATTTATTCTAGTCCTAGGTATTCTAAAAAGATTACAACTAAGATAAGAGCTGGCTGTGATCTAAAATGTGAGAGAAAGAGAAAAGAAGCTAGGTTGAATCGGCCAATTAATGCCTCCAAAAGAAGAATGCAGCCTGGCCCCTGTTTTTCCATTTTAGATAAGAGTCTTTTCTACTAAAAGGGAAGGAAGATGACATGTGACACGTTGTGAATGCTTAGCAACTTCAAGAAGAAGACAGAATTTTCTATATATAAGGCCTTCGGTAATACACATTGAATTTATACAAATATGAGAAGTTCACTGTCATCTATATTAAGATTTCAGATATATGTAGAAGACCAATGAAGTGTAGGCCAATTGTATAGAGATGTGCTGTGTGGACCAACAGGGTAAGGAATATATATGCTGAATTGAAGGAAAAGCTGTGCACTGATTAGTTGGCATTCTGACTAAGCATGTCCCATGTAATTGTTAGAGAATGAATGTCCGTGTCCCCCTACAATTCAGAAATGGAAACCTCTTCCCCCAATGACATGGAATTAGGAAGTGTGGACCCCAGGAGGTAATCGGGTCATGATAGTGGAGCCCACAGAATGGGATCAGTGCCCTTAGGAGACCATGGGCCCTACAGAACTTCTTCATCCTTTCCACCAAGTGAGGACATGGAAAGAAGATGGCCATCTGTGAACCAAGAAGAGGGCCAGGACACTGAGTCTACATGTGCCTTGGTCTGGTAGTTCTAGCCTGTGGAATTGTGAGAAATTAGTGTCTGTTATTGAGAAGCCCCTCAATATGGTAGTCTGTTATAGCAGTGGCTACAGACCAAGACACTAATTGAATGGGTTACCAGCGTGAGTCCAAGAACTGTCCCACCACCTGTAATATGCATATGGTGAGTGCCTAGAACAGGGTTCAGGGCACCTGACGATTATCACTCACCACATGGCCAGCCAAGGCAAGCATCACCCATCAAACTACTAATCTCTACAACCCTTGCTGTTTTTTTGGAGTGACCCTAAAAACCCCACCTGAGAGAAGGACTGGGCCGCATGCAGCTTATTTGGATAGGGGAACAGTCAATACATAGAGCTTGCCAGACTGTGTTTCCAATGTGGGCAAGTGGAAGTCATCTTCTGGGGAATTCTCTGAAGAACTCTGCAGAATGCATTTCAGACCTGTTCTACTGTCTGACAGAAAGGAGGCTAAATGAGGCATTTTTCCATGGCCATGTTCAGTTGAGAACCAAACCTGGACTGTGCTGCTGTTATTTCCACTGCTCTTTTGGGTTGTGCCTGCACACAGGGTATGGTCCTCACCAGCTTTGAAGTGAGCACAGCAAAGAGAGACCATCATGGAATACGATTTTTTACCTGCGGGACAATGGACACCATTGACCTTCACCATTTGGTACTGTCCACCGGGGAGGTGCTGAAATCAGACAGCAAAGTGATGAGCCCAACGCCATGCCTGTGTGCTACAGCCCTTCCCTCCAAAGCATTAGGTCAATGATAAGGCAGAACTGGGAAAAGGTAAGTCATGGACCCACATTCAAACTTTTTGTAAGTAAGTAAACCTCATTTCCAGGTAAATGTTCTACAGCTCATGTAGGCAATGACTCCCTACCAGGCAAATGTGTCTTAGGTATCTCGGAATTGTAAATAGTGTCATTCGGTTTGAATGACAGGAAAAATTCTGTATGTGTTGTCCAAACCCCATTAAAAAAACCCAAAAAAACGGCTCTTAGGGCCTTTTTGCTAGACTTTAGTTTTAACTTTTTTTTTTTTTAAGTTAATAAAATTTAATGCCTCATTATTTGCAAGGAGCCTTGGGCGGGAAGTGTCACTGTATAAAGAAAAACAAGCCATATGCCAAGATGTCTGCCAATGTTATTGATCATTGATCAACTTCTCAGAAACTAAAAAGGTACAGCTTTGAAATATTCTTAATGATGTTAAGAAGAAAAAAAAAAAGCACCCAGCAACATTTGTTCATAGGAGCTCTAAAAGGGTAAAATATGGTATATTCTTTAAATCTATTGCTGTTTTTAATGCGCAGTCAAAAAATAATACCGACAGTTGGTAAAGCAACAGGCTTTGAGTGTGAGTAAGATGCTGAATCATGCACAGCTTAATGTAAACATTAATAAACACTTAGTAAATTAATCATTTTTATTTTGCACTCACACAGCTTAAATTTTCAGGGCTTACTTTGCTGCTTCTTTACAAAGCTGATCTATTTCTATACCTCACAGAACATGAAAATTCATAGAGAAAGTACAACTTGTGTAACAGTATGTTATTATAGAGCAAAAGTGGAAAAGCCAGCGAATATATTGTACTTTAAAACACTGAAGAGTGGTGACTCACCGCATACCACATTGGTCTGTCATTAATAATTCAAGGTACTTAAAGCCAAATAAATACGGACAAATGTCGACATGCTTTAATGTCACATTTTAATACACTCTTCAGAGAAGCTTCCGTGTGATATCAGAGATAAAAGCAAGGCAACCATATATAAAATTTTAATTTTGAAATGACGCCTTCAAGACCATTTCAATGGCAAAGGTAGAAGATACATCATTTAGGGAAATGTCAAGGTTCAGATGCATTGCCAGGATGCGAGCTGAAGTCATTTGAGAACCTGGCTAAGGTCCAAATAGTCCAACTGGATATTAGGATGAATTGTTGTGAAACTCAGTGACTTGAAATGGGGAGGGAAGAGGCAGACTCGTAGATATCTACACCTGACGGTGGAGGCAACATCTGTAGAATTATGTCCACTTTTACTATTTCCATGAAACACAGCGTCCCTCCACATTTGTCCTCATACCCCTCAAAAGAGGGGATGGCAATCAAGCTCCAAACTGGGGACAAGTTCAGTCTGTCCTCTGAGATGGAGAGAGAAAGAACTTCAGTTGACATAATGAGGCCATCTTTATGATGGAGGAAGACATTCAACACCGGTGACATAGAGCTCACTGGACGCCACTGGGGCTCATGTTTCTTACTTTTGAGTGCCCGGATTAGGACGAAATACCAATTTTTAAAGCAAAATGTATTGTAGACCCTGCTAAAATATTTTAAAAACGGTGCTTTTCACAGAATTATCTTTAAATCTTCACTGTCAGATTCGTTTTTTTGCTTTTTTTTTTTTTTTTAATCAACCATCTAAGAATGCTGACATGCTTTATAGTAGAAACAATAGGTAGGAGTTGGATAGGGAAAATGTGCTTCCTTCCCCTCTGCATCCTGATCCCTGTCTGTTTTTTTTTTTTTTTCTTTCTTTCTTTCTTTCTTGTGGATGCTGCTGGAACAGCCCAGCACAGGAGAACTCCCCTCTAAAGCCCCAAAAGGTAAGGAAGGCAGAAGAAATTCAGGAAAAAAAGCTGAGCCTTTCCAATCCCCTTCTTTTCGTGGACATTAAGCTTCCCTGTCACTCAGTCTTGCTCAGGGGAATTGAATCTGGTTGGTCGCAGAGCAGTCCCCCAAAAGTTTATATGTTAGATTTGCATCAACAGCACCACCATGCTTGGGTCTCTCCCATGCTTGGGTCCATGGGAGAAAAGCAGATACAGATTGGCTGCATGTACTTCAGACCACAGAAACACTCACATGCAAACGTTCTCAGAGAACAGGCAGGAAACATTATTGCCCCTAAGATGGGGAAATGTTAGCCATGAAGTACAGAGCCTTGCTTACTTGCTGTCCTGATACTGACTGGGGGGATGTTTGCTAAGGAATCCACCCTGCTTCTATGACACATTATCCCATGGTTAACTACGCTTATCTCAAACTCTGCCCTATCGTATTTCTCCACCAAATCCAGCATAAATTATCTGTCCCTCGTTATCTATGTCACTCCCCAAAGTCCTCCAGTTTAGAGCCGTGGAATCTCATTTCCAATCTGGGTTGGGCGTCAAGGAGGATTTTATCCTGTACTTACCTCCAGATGGCAGAACCCCCCTCCCCAGCAGAGTGTGACCTCAGTCTTTGTGAGAAGAGAAGCTACAAGCTAAGCAGCTGATCGATACATTTTTTTCAATGAAGGAATCAATGAGTCCTACTGAAAGGACCCTTCAAAACTCATCCCTTGAACTCTCCAATTCTAAAGGTTCCATTCTTTTCTGAAAAGGACAGAAACTGTGCTTCATGGGACACTGATCTGTCTCTCCACTTCCTCCATCAAAAGAGCATCCTTATCTCTAGAGCCAAAGGGACCCCGAGAAGAATCCCCATAAACAGGCCAGTTCCCACTGCGTAACTATACTCACATCTAACTGCCCTATCATATTCTCCATGGCTGCCCACTGGTGATCAAACCCAGCATAAAAACTGAGGTCTATTTTATCCAATCTTTGTTTCTTTATAAGGTTTCCACCTCATGCAAAACTTATACCAATAAATGTCTATGCTTTTCTTATGTTCGTGTGTCTTTGTTGGTTTAATTCTCAGACCTATCCAGGAGCCTCAGGAGTCAAGGGAAACTTTTTCCTCCCCCACAGCTGTGAGCTTTGGTATGTTTACACAGTTTATGTAAAATCCCAACATATTTGAAAAGAAAGCTAACTCTTATGAATGAATTCATACATCTGAGTAATCACAGTATTCCCCGAGTTTATGAAATCTAGGTTCCAGAAACATTCAATAAACAGCAGTTTGTGGATTTTTTTTTTAAAGGTGTGATTTTTATTGCTAAGTTTTTCTGGACCCTTTACGCCCCAGCTGCTGAGACATATTGGCATCTAAGAGTGTGTGACTCTCTTATCTGGCTAACAGCCTCTGCTTTCAACTGTGATTTCTAAGCTGTAGAAGGCTGGGGGGAGGCAGACCTTAACTCAACTATCAATCAATACAGTTGGCAATGATTAGAACAATGACAACGGGGAAGTTTTTGATAGTAAGGACCTAGACTTAGAGAATCTCTGAATGGTGAAGAACCCCAGAACTGGTTCAACTCAAATGTCCTTCCAAAATGGGAATGTTCTTCACACCATCATGATGACTGCTTTTCTAGTGGATGTTTAAACACCTTCCATGACAGGGTATTCACAGTGTCCCAAGGAAGCCCATTGCATGGCTGGAGAGCTCAATTATAATACTGATAGCTATTATAAATAATTAATAATTAATATAAATAAAATTTTTAGTATTGGAAATTGTTATGGGAGACCAAATAGGCCAGGCAGAATCTAGCCTTAAGCGCTCTCAAATAATGGGAAAACCATCCCTAATTCTGCCTCTCTCACCTAGTTCCTAAAACCATGGATGCCTAGACATTTAGACTTGTCATTCATCAGATCAGAGCATATCAGCAGAGGAATGTCACCCCTTTTCAGGTGAATAATACCAGGGCTGGGCCATGACATCTTCTTCCTCGGAATCCTCCATGGGACCAGCTTTGGGACAAGTCTAACTCAGACCCCATCTGCACCTAGCTCCATGCTCTGTGAATCAGCTTCTGAGCTCTGGCCCATGTTTCTGGAGCCTGAGAAAATCATAACAAATCCTTTCCGGTGAGTCTTAATGAAAACTGTGAAGCTTCCTAATGAAAACTGTGAAGTCGCATCTGCCATGATTTGCAATGATTTTCAACTATTCCTTTACACACCAGCTACAAGAACCCTGCAGTCCTGACATGAATCATTGCCTCCTCCCGGACTTTAAAACTGCCCCTAATAGAAGGAGCAAGTCCCAAGAGCCGAGGATAATGCACCCTGATTTTCACTTCTGAGAAATGCTTTCAGCAGGTAGATGTTAATTTAACAAATAGGAAAAGGAACAAGAGTGATGTCAATGCTTGGGTCCCATCAGGCACAATTTCCTCCGTGACACTTTCCTTTTTGCAAGGAGATGACACATTTCTTTAATCAATTTCATCTCAACTGCCTATATCCTCATTTGGGCATGATTTGCACAATAAATGACATAACAGGCTTTGGGGAAATTATATTAGACAGAATTGGGCTTCGAACACAGTCACCCTGCTGTGTTCCCACAGTATGTTCAGTTCTGGGTCAGAGGAGTAAAAATATTAATTGAATCATAATGTGTATCCTGAAACCAAAGACCACTCTTGGTAGGTGGAGAGAGCAAAGTCGGACATTACTTCAAGAACTTTTTTTTTTTTCCTTTTTTTAACATTTTGCCCTGCACGAGATGCAAGAACATGCTTAATGGCAATTAATTGCTTTCTGCTCTGAGAGAAATCTGAAACATTTTTTAAGAAAATGGTCATCTAGGGGTGCCTGGGTGGCTCAGTGGGTTGAGCCTCTGCCTTTGGCTCAGGTCGTGGTCTCAGGGTCCTAGGATCGAGCCCCACATCAGGCTCCCTAAAAATTATGATCACAGGGGCACCTGGGTGGCTCAGTGGGTTAAAGCCTCTGCCCCTTCGGCTCAGGTCATGATCCCAGGGTCCTGGGATTGAGGCCCGCATCAGGCTCTCTGCTCAGTGGGAAGCCTGCTTCCCTTCCTCCCTCTCTACCTGCCTCTCTGCCTCCTTGTGATCTCTCTCTCTGTCAAATACATAAATAAAATCTTTTTTTAAAAAAAGATAATGGTCATCTAGAGCACTGCACTATCTCGATAAACATTCTATAAGGAATGATGGAAGTGTTTAACACACAGAAGGAATGTGAAAGGTAAGCCCCAAAACCCACACTGTATGTCCAAATAGTCTCATCCTCTTTACTTGATTAACTACTGGGTCTTTAGACTTAAGAGACACAAATGCAAAGTACCAAACTAGGAATCAATAATTTGGAATGTGTGATTGTAATTTTTTAAAAGATTTTATTTATTTATTTGACAGACAGAGATCACAAGTAGGCAGAGGCAGGCAGAGAGAAAGGAGGGAAGCAGGCTTCCCACTGAGCAGAAAGCCCAATGTGGGGCTCGATCCCAGGACCCTGGGGTCATGACCTGAGCCAAAGGGGCAGAGGCTTTAACCCACTGAGCCACCCAGGTGCCCCTGTGATCATAATTTTTAGTAACAATTTAACTAAAGAAAATAATCCCCCAGATCTTGTCTTTCAATGGCTTCTCAAATTATTTTCGTCTTGTGCATCTACTCATGGAACCTGGTATTTTGAGACTAATTCTATACTGTTATATTTCCTATACTAAGAAACAAGTGATTGGTCATTAAAAGCCCAAAGAAATCTACGTGCCACGTTTTTAACACTAACTCTCTACTAAGCATGTAACACAAAAGAAAAAAAAAACTTGGCAAAGTATTAGAATTACTGCAAAATGAACATAATTAATATAAAAGCTAGTCAACTGTATCTACTGCGTACTCTGGGAAAACTTGAATACATGAGTCTTGTCTATTTAAAAGTCTGCACATGCATGAGTGAGTGATGTACCAAAGAGAAATGGAAACACTAAAAGAGACCTTCAGTGTGTGGGGGAGGTTAATATCCATGGCTGGCTGTCCTCTTTAATGGTGAGAATCCTAGGAAATCTCACTTCTCTATGAGAGACTACTCTATACCTATCTCTGATGAGGTAGCCATGTCAACAAGTGCAGTAAAATTGTTGTCACTGACAGAGTATCCCAACCACAACACTTACCTGCCCCATTGTGACATCCCATGGTAGGAAAGGTAAGCAAAAGTCAACTTAGGCAGAAGGGAAAGACTTTGAGGAGAACGGGGTTGCTGGGGAACCAGCGTGGGAAGAAAATTCTGTTGCCGCATGGACAGGAGTTAAGCTGTAACACCAAGAACTTGGGATTGTAAGGGCCTGCCCCTCCCAGAGGAACTTACTTACAAACGCTGGATATAAGGGCGGGCCAAGCCGGATGGAGACATCCAATCAGTGGGGCGTGCATATATTTACTGTGGTGAGTTGAAATCTCATTGGCCACCTGTGTGTGGGCTGGGCTCAACCACCTCTATAAAGGTTAGTCTGTGAGGTTGGGGTGGGGGGAGTAGTAGGAGGAGATAGAATAGCTGTTAGAGTAGTAGGAAGAGTTAGAATAGCCCTTAGGGTAATAGGAGGAGTTAGAATAGCCGTTAGAGTAGTAGGAGGAGTTAGAATAGCCATTGGAGTAGGAGGAGGAGTTAGAATAGCCCCAAGAGTACTAGGAGGAGTTAGAATAGCCTTCAGAGTAGTAGGAGGAGGTAGAATAGCCTTTAGGGTACTAGGAGGAGTTAGAATAGCCGTTAGAGTAGTAGGAGGAGTTAGAATAGC